>JADRCD010120857.1:0-13083 GCA_019843815.1 Montemys delectorum
TAAGATTTTTTTATTAGATATTTTCTTTATTTACATGTCATATGATTTCTCCTTTCCCAGTTTCCCCTCCAAAAAGCAAACAAACAAAAACAACAAGAACAAACCCCTGTTGCCTCCCCCCTCCCCATGCTTGTCACCCCACCTTCTCCCACTTATTGGTCCTGGCATTCCCCTACACTGGGGCACAGAACCTTCAGAGGGCCAAGGGCCTCTCCTCCCATTAATGATCCACTTTGCAATCCTCTACTATACACATGCTGCCAGAACATTCAGTCCCACCATGTATAGTCCCTGGTTGGTGGTTGGGTCTCTGGGAGCTGTGAGGGTACTAGTTAGTTCATATTGTTGTTTGTCCTAAGGGGCTGCAAACCCTTCAGCTCCTTTGGTCCTCTCTCTAACTCCTTCATTGGGGACCCTGTACTCAGTCAGTGGATGGCTGTGAGCCTCTACATCTGTGTTAGTCAGGTACTGTCAGAGTCACTCAGGAGATAGCTATATTAGGCTGGCTTGTCCTTCCTTCAGTCTCTGCTCCATAGTTAGTCTCTGCAACTTCGTCTGTGGGTATTTAGTTCCCCCTTTTAAGAAGGAATGAAATGTCCACATTTTGGGCTTCCTTCTTCTTGAGTTTCTTGTGGTTGTGGGTTGTTCTTCGTGTATTCTGAACTTCTGGGCTAATAACTACTTATCGGAGAGTGCATACTATGTGTGTTCTCTTGTCATTGTGTTACTTCACTCAGAATGATATACCCCAGATCCATCCATTTCCCTAAGAATTTCATAAATTCATTGTTTTTAATAGCTGAGTAGTATTCCATTGTGTAGATGTACCACAGTTTCTGTATCCATTCCTCTGTTGAGGGACTTCTAGGTTGTTTCCAGTTTCTGGCTGCTATGAACATGGTGGAGCATGTGTCCTTATTACATGTTGGAGCATTTTCTGGGTATATGCCCAGGAGTGGTATAGCTGGGTCCTCCGGTAGAACTATGTCCAATTTCAGGAGGAACCACCAAACTGATTTCCAGAGTGGTTGTACCAGCTTGCAATCCCATCAGCAATAAAGGAGTTTTCCTCTTTCTCCACAACCTCTCCAGCATCTGCTGTCACCTGAGTTTTTTATCCTAGCCAATCTGACTGGTGTGAGGTGGAATCTCAGAGTTGTTTTGATTTGCATTTCCCTGATGACTAAGGATGTTGAACATTTCTTTAGGTGCCTCTCAGCCATTTGGTATTCATCAGTTGAGAATTCTTTGTTTAGTTCTGTACCCCATTTTTTAATAGGGTTATTTGGTTCTCTAGAGTCTAACTTCCTAAGTTCTTTGTATACATTGGATATTATCCCTCTATCAGATATAGGATTGGTAAAAATCTTTTCCCAATTCGTTGGTTGCTGTTTTGTCCTATTGACAGTGTCTTTTGCCTTACAGAATCTTTGCAACTTTATGAGGTCCCATTTGTCAATTCTTGATCTTAGAGCATAAGCTATTGGCGTCCTCTCCAGGAAATTTTCCCCTGTGCCTATTTGCTCAAGGTTCTTCCCCATTTTCTTTTCTATTAGTTTCAATGTATCTGGTTTGATATGGAGGTCCCTGATCCACTTGGACTTGAGCTTTGCACAAGGAGATAGGAATGGATCGGTTTGCATTTTTCTACATGCTAACCGCCAGTTGAGCCAGCACCATCTGTTGAAAATGCTTTCTTTTTTCCACTGTGTGGTTTTAACTCCTTTGTCAAAGATCAAGTGACCATAGGTGTGTGGGTTCATTTCTGGGTCTTCAATTCTGTTCCATTGATCTACCTGCCTGTCACTGTACCAATACCATGCAGTTTTTATCACAATTGCTCTGTAGTACAGCTTAAGGTCCAGGATTGTGATTCCACCAGAGGTTCCTTTATTGGTGAGAATAGTTTTAGCTATCCTGAGTTTTTTGTTGTTCCAGATGAATTTGCAATTGCTCTTTCTAAGTCTATGAAGAACTGAGTTGGAATTTTGATGGGGATTGCATTGAATCTGTAGATTGCCTTTGGTAAGATGGCCATTTTTACTATATTAATCCTGCCAATCCATGAGCATGGGAGATCTTTCCATCTTCTGAGATCTTCTTCAATTTCCTTCTTCAGAGACTTGAAGTTCTTGTCAAACAGATCTTTTACTTGCTTAGTTAGAGTTACATCAAGGTATTTTATATTATTTGTAACTATTGTGAAGGGTGTTGTTTCCCTAATTTCTTTCTCTGCCTGTTTATCCTTTGTGTAGAGGAAGGCCTCCGATTTGCTTGAGTTAATTTTATATCCAGCTACTTTGCTGAAGTTGTTTATCAGGTTTAGGAGCTCTCTGGTGGAATTTTGGGGGTCACTTAAATATGTAATCATATTATCAGAAAATAGTGATAATTTGACTTCTTCCTTTCCAATTTGTATCCCTTTTATCTCCTTTGGTTATCTAATTGCTCTTTCAAGTACAATATTGAATAGGTAGGGTGAGAGTGGGCTCAATTCTATTCCATTGATCTCCTTGCCTGTCTATGTTCCAATACCAGGTGGTTTTATCACTATTGCTCTGTAGTAGAGCTTGAGGTCAGGGATGGTGATTGCCCCCTGAAATTCTCTATTGTTGAGAAAAGTGTTTGCTACCTTGGATTTTTTGTTATTCCAGATGAATTTGAGAATAATCTTCCAACCAAAAAAGCCCAGGACAAGATGGTTTTAGTGCAGAATTTTATCAGACTTTCAAACAAAACCTAATACCTATACTTTTCAAACTATTTCACTAAACAGAAACAGAAGGAATACTATCTAATTTGTTCTATGGAGCCCCAGTTACAGTGACACCAAAAACCACACAAAGACCCAACAAAGAAAGAGAACTTCAGACCATTTTCCCTTATGAATATCAATGCAAAAATATTCAATAAAATTCTCGCAAACAGAATCCAAGAACACATCAAAACGATCATTCACCACGATCAAGTAGGCTTCATCCTAGGGATACAGGAATGGTTCAATATATGGAAATCCATCAAAATAATCCACTATAAAAACAAACTCAAGAAAAAAAAACACAAGATCATCTCATTAAATGCTAAAAAAATCCTTTGACAAAATATAACACCCCTTCATGTTAAAAGTCTTGGAAAGATCAGGAATTCAAGGCCCATACCTAAACATAATAAAAATGAAATACAGCAAACCAATAGCCAACATTAAACTAAATAGAGAGAAACATGAAGCAATCCCACTAAAATCAGGGACTAGCCAAGGTTGCCCACTCTCTCCCTATCTATTCAATATAGTACTCAAAGGTCTAGCCAGAGAAATTAGACAACAAAAGGAGGTCAAAGGGATACAAATTGGAAAGGAAAAGTCAAGATATCACTATTTGCAGATGATATGATAGTATATGTAAGTGAGTCCAAAAATTCCACCAGAGAACTCCTATATCTGATAAGCAACTTCAGCAAAGTGGCTGGATATAAAACAAACTCAAACAAATCAGTAGCCTTCCTCTACTCAAAGGATAAACAGACTGAGAAAGATTTAGAGAAATGACACCATACTCAATAGCCAAAAATAGTATAAAATATCTTATTGTTCCTCTGACCAAACAAGTGAAAGATTTGTATGACAAGAACTTCAAGTCTCTGAAGAAAGAAATCAAAGAAGATCTCAGAAGATGGAAAGGTCTCCCATGCTCATGGATTGGCAGTATTAATATAGTAAAAATGGCCATCTAGCCAAAAGCAATCTACAGATTCAAATGCAATCCCCATCAAAATTCCAACTCAATTCTTCACATAGATAGAAAGATCAATTCTCAAATTCATCTGGAATAACAAAAAACCCAGGATAGTGAAAACTATTCTCAACAATAAAAGAACTTCTGGGGGAAATCACCATCCCTGACCTCAAGCTGTATTACAGAGCAATAGTGATAAAATCTCATGAGCAATCTTAAGTCATGAGTAAACTCAAAAGAAAGGAACATTTTCTAGAAAAACATAATTTTAAAAGTAATTATCTCATAATTAATTATCCAGATATTATAATACAAAGTTATGCTTCAATCTAAAATAGGTGAATTGATTCTCTACTTTATGATATTTATACCAAATAAAGAATAAAAAACTAAATAATAAAGAGTCATCATGGTTCTGATTTGAAACAGTGGAAGATCTGGGCAGAAACAAAAAAACAAAACAAAACAATCAAAAACAAACAAATAAACAAGCAAAAGGAATCCCCCTGTTTCATTGCAGGTCACGAAAACAGAGAGGATGAAAATAGCCCATGGGCTCTGGGCTAGCAGTTGACAGGAATGGGAGATAGCAGCAATATAGATGACAAAAGTTACAAAGAGTGACCAGTCATTATGCTAAAGTGACCTAAATGTGATGGACATAGACAATTTTCAGGGTTTGTACAGTAGCTTAGAGGCAGAGCATATGCCTAGCATCTAGGTGGACCATAGTAGTTTCAATCTCCATATGGCAATGAGCAAAATGAAGACAAAGTATTGCATCAGCAACACTTCAGGGATCAGAGAGATGGCTCAGTGAGTGGAGAGGCACTTGAGCAAGAGTAATGGCCAGATTTCAGATCCCCTCCTGTTGGGATAGATACACTTATATATTATACGTAATTTTAGGTAAATATAAAATGGTAGGATTCCTTAAGAATTTTTCAAACTTTCTTAGTGTTACTTGCCTCTCCTCCTTTATCTGTATTGTCCTCCCTTCCCCTTTTCCAATTAAAGACCCCTTCACATTTTCTCTCATTAGAGCTGTATTTCGAATCCCAGCAATCCAGCAAGAAGATAGGAGACAAAGACAGAAGAATTCCCAGAATTCTGGGACAGCTAGCTTGACATATGCAACTGTGAATAACCAAAGAACTGTCTCAAGCAAGATGGAAGAGGAAGATGTATACCTGTGGGTATCCTTTACCTCCACATGGGAGCCATGGCATATATGTGCCCACAGTCATACACATACACCCAACAGAGGAGTTGTTCAGAATGTTGAAGTCACAGTTTCAACCAGAGAATAATGACTGGATAACCTAGCAACAACACATTATATTAATAATAATAAAATATTACTTAGGGAGGCGTATCAGATTAGAAAATCAGAAACCACATAATAATATATGCATGCCATGCTCCTTTGTACTATTAAACTAAACTTTAAAAAGCATGGGATTTAGAAAAATAAAGGTCATAGGTATTTGGCTAGGTTTCCAGTACCAGGCATGACCGCCTTCCTGTTGAGATAGATACACTTATATATCATATGTAATTTTAGGTAGATATAAAATGGTAGGATTCCTAAAGGATTTTCCTAACATTCTTAGAGTTACTTGTCTCTCCTCCTTTATTTGTATTGCCCTCCCTTCCCCTTTTCCAATTAAAGACCCCTTCAGATTTTTCTCATTTTCATATCACCCATATACTTACAGTCCACTCTCAACCCTCCTTGCCCCGTCACTACCACCATGGTCTCTTCATACATGTTTGTTTTCTGCTCCAGGAAGTGTACTCATATACAAAGCTGTAAAACTAGAAAGCTCAAATGAGAAAGAACATGCCATGTTTGTCCTTCTGGTTCTGGGTTACCTCACTAAATATAATCTTCTGGGTCCATCTATTTATCTGCAAAGTTCGTTTTTCTTTACAGCTGAATAATATGCCATAATATGCTGTTTTAATTAGGGTTTTACTGCTGTGAAGAACAGACTCCATAATCAAGGCGACTCTTATAAGGACAGCACTTCACTGGGACTGGCTTACAGGTTCAGAGTTTCAGTCCATTGTCATCGAGGTGAGAACATGGCAGCATTCAGGTAGGCATGGTGCAGGAGGAGCTGAGAGTTCTACATCTTCATCTGGAGTATTCTGTTAGAAGAATACTGGCTTCCGGGCAGCTAGGATGAGGGTCTCAAAGCCCACACCCACAGTGACACACCTATTCCCACAAGGCCACACCTACTCCAACAGAACCACACCTTCTAACAGTGCTACTCCCTAGGCTGAGCATATACAAACCATAACATATGCCATAGTGTATATGCACCACATTTTTAGTATTCATTCATTAATTGAAGGACATTTAGATTGTTTCCATTTCCTGGCTATTGTGAATCAAACATCAATGAGCAGGGCTTAGCAAGTATCTATAGAGCAGGACATATGCCATGGAGGGATAGCTGGATTATATAGAAGATTTATTTTCAACTTTCCGAGGATTCTGAATACTACTTTCCAGTGTGACTGCACTCATTTGCATTGTCACTAACAGTAAATTGTGTTAAAACTACAGATAGACCGTGCTAATATAGCATATCTGTTGACTGATGATGAGTATCTACATCGTATAAGTGCTTCTTCTATGTGTTTGATCAGCATTTTATACTTTGTAGCCAACCATTCTTTACATGTTTTGTTATGTCCTTTGGGGTCTGGGTTACCACACTCAGGATAATATCTTCTGGTTCCATCCATTTGCCTGCAAAGTTCATGATGTTTTTAATAGCTGAATAGTACTCCATTGTGTAAATGAACCACATTTTCTGTATCCATTCTTCAATTGAGGGACATCTGGGCTGTTTTCAGTTTCTGGCTATTACAAATAAAGCTGCTATGAACATAGTTGAGCAAATGTTCTTGTTCTATACCTTTTGGGTATATGCTCAGGAGTGGTATAGCTGGGTCTTCAGGTACAACGATTTCTAATTATTTGAAAAGCCATCAGACTGATTTCCAGAGTTGTACCAATTGTACTCCCACCAACAATGAAGGAATGTTCCTCACCATCTCCAGCATGTGCTGTCACCTGAGATTTTGATCTTAGCCACTCTGATGGGTATAAGATGGAATCTCAGGGCCATTTTCATTTGCATTTCCAGGATGACTAAAGAAGTTGAACGTTTCTTTCTTTTTTTTTTTATTAGATATTTTCTTTATTTACATGTAAATTTTTCCTTTCCCCGGTTCCCCTCCAAAAAACAAACAAACAAACAAAAACAACAAGAACAAACCCCTTTTGCCTCCCCCCTCCCCATGCCTGCCACCCCACCCTCTCCCACTTATTGGCCCTGGCATTCCCCTACACTGGGGCACAAAACCTTCACAAGGCCAAGGTCCTTTCCTCCTATTGATGATCGAATTTTCAATCCTCTACTATACACATGCTGCCAGAACATTCAGTCCCACTCTGTATAGTCCTTGATTGGTGGTTGGGTCCCTGGGAGCTCTGAGGGTACTAGTTAGTAATTGTTGTTCATCCTAAGGGGCTGCAAACCCTTCAGAGTATCATCCTCAGTGAGGTAACCCAATCACAAAAGAACACACATGGTATGCATTCTCTGATGTTGAACATTTCTTAAGTGGTTCTCAGTCATCAGAGATTCCTCTGTAAAGAATTCTCTCTTTATCTCTCTACTTCGTTTTTAATTAGGTTATTTGGTGTGTTTGTGTCCAACTTCTTGAAATCTTTATATATTTTGGAGATCAGCACTCTACCAGATGTAGGGTTGGTGATGATCTTTTCTCTTCTGTAAGCTGTGGTTTTGTCCTGTTGTCACTTATGAATGTACCTTAGCCGTAAAGTGCAGGATATCCATGCTACACTTCACAGATCTTATGAAGCTAAATAACAAGAAGGGCCAAATAAGGATGCTTGAGCTCACTAAGAAGGGGTAATAAAATAGTCCTTGGAGGTAGATCGAGGGAGGGAACTGGGTGGGGATGGGGAGGAGGATGGGAGAGGGGAGTCAGGTGTGAGTAGGGCTAGGAGGGCCAAGAAAGTGAACAGCAATCAGTGGCTGGTGGAGGAAGTGCATCTCTAGGGCATACCAGAGGCCAGGGATATGGTTGGATCTAGAGAGTCTAGGAGGGAACTCTAGCTGAGACTCCTAGCAGTGTGTGTGTGTGTGGTGGTGGTGGGGGGATTATGGAGTCTGAAGTGACCACTCATGTAGCCAGGCAGGACTCCCAGTGGAGGGATAAGTAAGGACAGAAACCCACCTAGAAAAACCTTTGACCCCAAATTTGTCCTGTCTTCAAGGATTTCACAGAGACTGAGGGAATGGCCAACTGAACCAATCCCTGACGCACTATTAATGACTTTCTATTATGTTTACATACAGGATCCTAGCAATACTGTACTCTGAGAGACTCCACCCAGCTGCTGATGGAAACAGATGCAGAGACCCACAGTCTCCACATTAGATGGAGCTTGAGGAGTCTTGTGGAAGACTTAGGGAAAGGATTGAGGGACCTGGAGAGGATAGCAACTCCACAGGAGGACCAACAAAGTCAACTAACCTGGACCGATGGGGGATCTCGGAAGACTGAACCACTAACTAAGGAGCATACATGGAATGGGCCCCTCCCCCACATATGAAGCAGATGTGTAGCTTGGTCTTGATGTGTGTGCCCCAACAACTGGAGGGGGGCTATCCTTAAATCTGTCACCAGCTTATGGACTGTGTTGCCATAACTGGCTGCCTTGTTTGGCCTCAGTGGAAGAGGATATACTCAGTTCTGTAGTGATGTGATGTGCCAGGGTAGGTTGGTTAACAGTGAGGGCCTCCCCCTTCTCAGAGGAGATGAGAGGGGGCTTGGGGGAAGGGGCTGTGTGAAGGGGGCTGGGGGGAGGGGAGGTTTGATTGTGATGTAAAGTGAATAAGAAATTAATGGAAGTATGTTTTGTTTTGCACATGTCTGATATAAATTTTTGAGTAATTTCAACAGGCTTTGAATTTTGGTTTCTAATGATTGCCGCTCATCTACAGAAAAATGATGTTGGTAGATAAAGGCCTGGTTCTGCAATTATTTATTAGTTCTAATCATTTTAAAATTTTTATTAGTTATAGGTATATTATTTTCTATAATATAAACTGATCTCTGGGGTCTTTTTTGTTTTTGTTCTGTTATTTTTTTATTTTTTTTATTTTTATTTTTGTAACATGACTATGGCCATTGGTTTATGGCTTGTCTATAGCTATTTGCTACAAAACTATAAGCGGGCAATGGTAACAAAGACCACAGTAAGTACAAGTAATTACAAAGCTGTTGATATAGACTGTTTAGTGATTAACCAAATAAGGTTGATGATATCTGCTCTGGAACATGGTATTATTCATAAATGGGGGAATTCAATTTTCATTTTATTAACTATATGCTATAGATATATTTTCTTACCTAGTAAGTGCAATCCTGCACCATGGTGAATGTGAGTGCCAACACGCCACATCCACTCGTCTACTCCAGTAAAGTCTGCAGTATCAGGATTGAAAACCTGATCATGGTCAAGAAGTGTTATAACTTCAAAGGGAGTTTGTGCCTCCTGGGTATTCAATCAGTCCTTGGCATCTCCTAACTCAGATGTGTTTCAGATTAGTCTTTCTAATCGTCAACAGGCCTTCTTATTCAGGGATAAAGGTACCCCAAGAAATGATTCGTAAATGGCTAAAACTTTAGATTGGGCATTGTTCCCTGGCCAGCACAGCATTCCAATATATCCTAATTTATTACCAAGCTGTCCTTACCTTGGAATTTTTCACAAGGAAGCTGCCTTTTCAGACAGGGTGTCCTCAGAGTTAGCAACAGAGGTCAGGCACATAGTTAGAATTCTCAGGGCAGTCCCACAGAAGATAGAACTGTTTTGCATATCAGAGAGTAATTGAAGAGCTTCCCTCACTTAAGGGCATTTTCTGGAACTGCTAGATTGGAACTTCCTAGTGCTTGCCTCCAGCAAACCCAGAGAATAAGCTTGGGATTGCCAAAATAGCCCCAGCGGGAAGGGCACCACTGCTCTTCTGCTTCACACCTGGATGCCTGATCTTACCGACCTTGATGAGACTGTCACTTGCCTTGCTGTCTGATCTTTCTGACCTTGATGAGGCCCTCACCTGCCTACATGACTTTTGTCATTTGCCTTGTTTTCTGTATACTATATAAGCCTGGTTTTCACTTTGTGCACGGACTTAGACTTGGACTTAGACTTGGACTTATACATTCAGATTCGAGACAGAGCATTCAAGCTTTAAGCCTTATGCAGTCTGCAGCCCCCTCCCACCCCCCCCCCCCCCCGTGCCACCCAGAAGAGATAGCTGCTTTCGACCCAGTGTGTTTCAGGTGGCCTCAGATGTATCTCAACCGCTGAGCTACCAGATTTCTCATTTCTCTGTTGTAATGACTGTAAAAGCCTGATGCCATTTTTAAGGAATACACTCAGACTCAGCACTTCCTTGTGTCGACTCTGTCACTCGCCGAGTTTTTTGCCCACCTGACCAGAACTCTCATCCTGCGAGGTCCCTGAAGCGAACCCAGTCCATGGCGCCGACATAGCTCATGCTTTTTTTGTTTATAATTGTACAGGGAAAGTGATTTCAGCTTTTCCTTACGTATGATGGTGTTCACTTTCTTTATGACATTGAGAAGATTTCCCCTGTGTTAGCTATAGATTGTGGAGCTCTCTTTGTAAGGTTGAGAAGGCTCCCCTGTGTTTCTGATTTTATGAATTATTTTCTGGGTCAATTATAGTAGATCTTCTGTACCTGCTAATGTTCCCAATGGTTAGAATTCTTTGTCTAATCTAATCACCTAGGAAGAGGGTCTCAATCGAGAATTGTCTAGGTCAGGTTGTCCTAAGAGCGTAACTATGAGTTATTTTTCCTGAATGTTCATTGATATAGGAAGTCCTAGTCTAAAAAACGGGGACACCATTCCCTGGGTTTGGGTCCTGAATCACATTAGCGGAAGTGAGTTGAGCAGTAAACATGCAGAATGCAGTCTCTCTCTGCTCTTGACTCTGGATGGGATTTAAGTAGGTGACTTCAGTTCCTGCCACCTTAACCTCCTCCCGGTGATGGACCCTTGTAAGGGTGGAGAATTTTAGAGTTTTAAAAATAAGAGCATTTATTAGAAATGTGGCAGTATATAGTGTATAACCTCTCGTTAAGAAGTCAGGGGAAAAACTTCTGTACCTAGCCAAGAATGCAGTCTGGCCAATTTCAGGCAAGGCCCCTAGTTGAGGGTTCACACAAGAAGCAAGATATGAATCATCTGGGTGGTCAGCCATGAAAAGAATAACCATTGTCCAAACCACATTCTTGTGACAATAAAAGTGCAGAATGTTTTCCTTATGACCCTGACTCAATTAGGGGCCAGGTCTCTTAGAATTTTCCACTTTTTTCCTGTTATGTTTCCTTGGTAACCCCCTCACCCCCCTACTTTGTGTTTTTTTCCCTTTAAATACCCCTTACTTCTTGTATTCGGGGTCGAATTCCTCTGGCCTGCTAGGCTATATGTTCTACTGATCTGGCTTCCCTCTCCCCTCCCCTTGAATAAACCTCATGCTGTTGCATCAAGATCAGTCTCTCATGAGTTATTGGGTGGTTGCGTCATCCTGAGACTTGAGTGAGGGTCTCCCCAGCTCTGGGGGTCTTTCACCCTGACCTGGTACTATAGGGCGAAGTGAACCTCTTTTTACCTAGCATCAGAAATAAAACTAGAGCAGTGTTGAACTACGTTGACTTTAAAATCAATTTGTGGCATTTGTGGCGATTTGGCATGTGTGGAATGAGTCCACTTAGTTGTGATTGAGACTTCTTTGTTCTAGATATAATTTGGTAAGATTTTTAAAGATTATTTTGTTTGTGGTGCCCTTACTTCATGACATCCTTTTCTTCTTTCTTTCGCTATGAAGATGTTATTAGTTCATAGAATAAACTGAGAAAGTTTTGTCTCTTTATTCTCTCTGAAATTTTATGTAAATATTTATGAAATTTTTCAATCAATTCTATATTGAGATAGTATTAAATTGTAAATTCTACATTGAGATAGTATTAAACTATAACTATCCTGATCTTTTTATCTCTGGAACTTTAGGTTTTAAAATCAGTTAATCAGGTAGCTGTGGAGTTCTTCAGATGGTTCATTGTCTCTGGTAAGTAAAGTTCTCAAACTGAGTTTTTCAAGGACAGATCTTTGCCACCTGAGTGGTCCAGTCCCTGTGTGTGGCTCAGGATAGTCTCCCCTTTGAGCCTTCCTGTCTGCAGATACAGGTAATTCCGCAGTGCTTCAGAGCTGCCATTTGTGTCTTCTCTCTCTGTTTCCTTGTCAGGGTTTTCTAGAGACTTCTCAATTGCATTGATATTTTTCCCCAACAATTAACATTTGATTTGCTTGATTGCCTCTCTTTTTCACACTTCATTCCATTGATTTCTGACTATGTCTGTGCTCCCTCAGCATTCCCAGCTCTTCTTTGAGTCTGGTCTTTTCTAGATATTTCTTGTACTGTTATGAGTTCTGCCTGCTGGGTTTTTTTTTTTATTGTTGTTATTGTTGTTTGTTTGTTTCAGCAGACACTCGCATTATTTAGGTTGCTTCCTGTGTAGCTCCAATGCCAAGACATTTCTCAAAGCCCCCATGATGTGACTGTATTCTGTAGTGCTGCGTGCTCCCCAAAGATGACCTGAAACTGGATGGCACACAGCAGATTAGATCACTTCTCAACATTTGCTGCCTTGTTGGAGATAGAGAGTGGCTTAATGGTTCAAAACATGGACTGCTCTTACAGAGAGGCTAGAGTTCAGCTCCCAGCACCCACACTGAGTAGTGCACAAGGTTTACTATGTGCTGGCACTCCAGCTCCGGAGAATCCGACACTCACTTTTAGTCTTCTTGTACATACACATGCAGAGAGAGAGAGAGAAAGAGAGAGAGAGAGAGAGAGAGAGAGAGAGAGAGAGAGAGACAGAGAGAGAGACAGAGACAGAGACAGAGACAGAGAGAGACAGAGACAGAGATAGAGACACACAGAGAGAAAGCAATATTGATCTTTTTGTGTTAGGAGAGTGTCTCAGTCAGGGTTTCTATTCTTGCACAAACATCATGACCATGAAGCAAGTTGGGGAGGAAAGGGTTTATTCAGCTTACACTTCCACATGGCTGTTGATCACTAGAGGAAGTCAAGACTGGAATTCAAGTGGGTCAGGAAGCAGGAGCTGATGCAGAGGCCATGGAGGGATGTTCTTTACTGGCTTGCTTCTCCTGGCTTGCTCAGCCTGCTCTCTTATAGAAC
>JADRCD010120859.1:0-22349 GCA_019843815.1 Montemys delectorum
ACTATACAGGGTGGGACTGAATGTTCTGGCAGCATGTGTATAGTAGAGGATTGCAAATTCGATCATCAATAGGAGGAAAGGACTTCGGCCTTGTGAAGGTTCTGTGCCCCAGTGTAGGGGAATGCCAGGGCCAATAAGTGGGAGAGGGTGGTGTGGCAGGCATGGGGAGGGGGGAGGCAAAAGAAGTTTGTTCTTGTTGTTTGTTTTTGTTTGTTTGTTTGTTTGTTTGTTTTGGAGGGGAACCTGGGAAAGGGAAAATTTACATGTAAATAAAGAAAATATCTAAAAAAAAAAAAAGAAAATATAATGTTAAAGAAAAAATTTACGTAGAGTTATAAATATCTTAGTTTATGTTTAATTTTTCAACTATATATTTTTGTATTACTGTTTTTGGTTTCCTAATAGTTTGCAAGTATAAAGTATTTATAAGAATAGAGAGCATAACTCAGTGGTTAAACACCTGTCTAGCACAGGAGGCCCTGAATTCAGTGCCTAACCCTAACCCAAACAAGGAAGAGAAAACCTCGTGCTGTTCACAAAGTAAGACATGGATACATGGATAGTAACAATGGTTGTTTGGTAGAAAAACTAATTTGTTTTTATTTTAACTTTATTTAAAATGTGCAGTTTTTTTCTGCTGAGTGAAGAGAAAAGTAAAAGTTTTAGATTACAGTTCATGGTTTACATGCTACCCATTGTAGAGTGTTATTTTCAACAGAGGTAACCACAAAGTCTATTACAGGTTGAATATGGAAGTGGGAACAGCTGTGCTTTAGATTTCAGGGTTTTTACTTTTTTGGAAGAGTTACATAGGCATACAAGGAGGTAGCTTAGAGATAGAAGTGAGGTGAGACAACAGCTTCTTTGTTTCATGTAACACAGCCTAGAATGTAATTGTTACCATACATGTAAAAAGATTATGCTTTTGACTGTGACTCACCATGTAAGCACAGGTGTGGAATTTTCCACCTAAGCCATCTTGTCCAGAGCTCAATAAGTCTTAGTTTTTAGAGAATTTCAAGTTCTGTTTTGGACAAGAATTGTTGTTAATTTTTCATAATGAGGGGAAATTGGGGAACAGATTGGTTTCTCATAGACAAAGGAACTATCCCCTCTGTGTACCCATAGGGTTTTTTGTTTTTTGTTTTCACAGTGTTCTGAAAGCCAAACATGTAGCGATGGTCTGTGATCTTGGCACTCTACAGTGATGAGTTCAGTTCATGAGATGTGCAGTGAGATCCAGTCTCAAAAATACCCTGAAAATAAATTGTTTTTTTATCAGTATTAGGAAGTAATAGGAAAGTTGGATGGCTGTAAGAAAAATTTTCAACAGAAGAAAATCGATTATATATCATGCCTTAAAGAGTTATAAACAATGTATTTCTAACAGGTTGTACACATTTAATAATTCATAAAGTTAATGACACACTAGAAATGATACTGAGAGTTGGACAATAATATTGCTTTGAATAGTACGATAAATTTTGCTGTTTCCACAAAGATGACAAATAAGGTATTACCATTGGCATTGTTTTAATTTTTAGGACCTTGAAAAAGTGTAATATATAAAAGTATATAAGAAAAAGCATAAGCTCCATTTTTTTTGTTTTGAAATAGATATTTTATATATTTTATTATGGGTTTCCCTCTCCCAGCTCCTCCCATATCTCCCTACCCACTCAAATACACACCCTTTTTTGTTTCTTATTAGAAAAGAAACAGGCACCTTAAATAATAGTAGTAGTAGTAAGTGAAACAAAAACAAACATAAATAGTATAGAATGAATAAGTGAACAGAAAAAAAAGAGCACAAGAAACATATAGAGACACACATATTCACAAACACAGAAATCCCTTAAAAACACAAAACTGGAAACTATAATATATGAGCAAAAATACATATATGGTTTAATCTCTCTCTCTCTCCCTCTCTCCCTCTCTCTCTCCCTCCTTCTCTGCCTCCTCCCCCCCCTCTCTCTTTTACACACACACACCATCCAAAAAATACTATTGTTTGTTTTGTCTTGGTCATCTACTGCTGAGCATTGGCCCTCCTTTAAGGGAGGTTTGTATACCTAGTGAGATTCCATTGGAAAAAACTAATATTCCTTTGAAAGTTTTTATCAATTGGAGATAGCTTCTAGGCTAAGAATGAGATTTGTTTCCATTTCTCTCCCAACCCAGCACTGGGACCTCATCTGGCTTAGACCTGTGCAGGCCCTGTGTATGCTTCAGGAATATGTCAGTTTATATGTGCATTTGCTTTGTTCCATCTAGAAGTCCTTGGTTCCTACAATCTTTCTGCCTCCTTTTCAGTAGAGTCCCCTGAGCTGTGAGGGGAAGGAGTCGATGAAGACATCTCACTTAAGACTGAGATTTCTAAGGTCTCATTCTCTTCCTTTCCCTCCCTAGTTGTTCCCTGTGCATCACTTAGCCAATGAAGATAACCACCTAGTTGCAAGTTTGCAAAATCAAAGCAGGCATCTTCAACCATAGTGGTTCACCGAATTGTGAAGTATGTTCCTGCACCAAGTTTTATAATGTAGTCTTTGTTCCGTTTATTCTTATACAAATAATAGCCAATTTCTCAGTATTGTGACTGTATGAAAAAATAAATACATAATTAATTTCAAAAATATCTTTTATTGTTTCTAGTATTGGGGGAAAATTTTTTGAATAACCTTTATAATAAATAGTCTTGTTTACATATAAAGACAAGCCTTATGCACATATCATTCAGTGTATCTGACATAGTAATATTTTATTCATTTGAAAATTGTGATCACCAGCAAGTCAACAAAAGGATGCATCAAATATTCTGAAAATAGAAAGTAGTCTAACAGTATTGTGCAGTCCTTTATTCACTAATTCATCTACCTCTTCGTCTGTTAATGCATTTTTAGAGCAATTTTTTTCAAATGTTTTCATTATCTCAATATTAACATAGGATAACTCATGCTTAATAAATTCAGTTGCTCCTTCCTTTTAAGTAAAGAATAATGACATTTTTATTGCTTGATCTTTTAATAATTTTGAATGTCAGGAAAAATGGCATACTAGCACATACTTGTAGTTGCCACACTTGGGGGCTAAGGCAGGAGGAAAATGAGTTGAAGGTCTGGGCTAGAAGCTGGCTGAGCTGCAGAACCAGTTCCAGGTCAGACCCTGCCTTTTTAAAAATATATGTTTACACAATATGAACTAACTAGTACCCTCAGAGCTCTCAGGGACCCAACCGCCAACCAAGGACTATACATGGTGGGACTGATTGTTTTGGCAGCATGTGTATAGTAAAGGATTGCGAAGCTGATCATCAATAGGAGGAAAGGACCTCGGCCCAGTGAAGGTTCTGTGCCCCAGTGTAGGGGAATGCCAGGGCCAATAAGTGGGAGAGGCTGGGGTGGCAGGCATGGGGAGGGGGGCAGGCAACAGGGGTTTGTTCTTGTTGTTTTTGTGTTTGTTTGTTTGTTTGTTTGTTTTTTGGAGGGGAACCTGGGAAAGGAAAAATTTACATGTAAATAAAGAAAATACCTAATTTAAAAAAATAAAAAATTAAAAAAAAAATAAAAAAATATATATGTTTACCATACATTGGCGAAGCATTGAATAGATGTCTCATTTCATCCTGCTTATCCCCACAGTACATAGTAAGAGACAGATCATATTTATTAAACTAGATCACTCTAATTTCAGAAGTCATATTCTTAACTGTACCCTCAAATAAAAGTTGGAATGGTGATTGAGTGATATACAGTATTACATATATTATAGATCCTCATTTGTTCTGACTGCTGTCATCTCGATATTCAAATTTGCACAAGTATATTCTAGTCATCTCTCTGGCTGCTGTCTAGACTCTTGGTCTGACTGAGAATTGTGTAACCTAGGTCACAAGAATTTGCTGGCTTCTATCTTCCTTCAACTAGTGTATTGTCATATTTCAAAGACTGACAAGGTAATTCACATAGCAAGTAATTATTTACTATAAGCATAATCCAGTTTCCATATGATAGAATTCAACATAGACTGGCTGTGGTACAGAAGGTCATCTTTCAGGTTTCCAGAGCAGTTCTTGTCACTGAGAAAGTTTCTGTCTATTCCTTACAGAAAAAGACATTTATATTGATTTTCTAGTCAGAACAAGCTGTTTTATTTACTCATACATGTATATGCATGAGTGCACGCTTGCACCCATACACATACACACACACTTCACTTGGAGAAATTGCTAATTCCCTATACTACTATAACCTTGTTCAGGTAAGTTTTTAAAATTATATTTTACTTATTTTAATGGATTCATGTTTTAGGTACTATCTAGTATTGTATACTGTTATAAAGAAGTTTATTATATATGATTTGAAATCGAATAGATGACTTATTTCTATCAAATAATAGTACATCAAAGACTTAGCTGAATATATAACCCACTTAATTACATTTCTTCTCTAAAAAGAATCATTTTTAGATTTGTAGTTTAAAGCCATTCTAAGGCAAATACTAGCCAAGGCCCAGAACAAAGCTAAACAAATCTCTATACTTTAGCCTTAAAGAAAATTCTCTTTACACAATTATTTATATTGTTTTTTCCTTTATTTTTCAGACGGTACTCAGAAATTTTATAGAGAGAATCATTATACTAGTTAAAATGGCATATATTTAAAGTTGAAACAGTCATACTATTTTATGGTTTCTATTCAACCTGGATTTGGGACTAATAAAGGCTACTCCAATAGAGCCATATTGATCTTGTGATTAAATTTGCTACCACATTTTCTGTTGTTTTTGGAAATGAAGAATACTTACAAACAATAAGACAATTCCGTGTTTTAAAGAATTCTATTTTATTATTTGTTCATTGTTTTCCTTTTGTTCATTTAAGTCATTGAGACAAATTAAAGTGAAATTCCAATTGTATTGACTATTGAGAATTAATTTTGAGTTCATTCTTTCCTATACAAAAACATTCTCAAAAATATGTGTGGGTCTTAGCTATGAAAAAATTATTTTGACCATAATAAGTTGCTATTCATGGTTTTGTTTGTTCTTTTCTTTCTTGTGTAAGTGTAAAGTGCACTCACAGAGTCTTCATGCCAGGGTATTCTATAGAAGCTTAAAGAAGCAGCTGTTAGACTCTACTATATACCAGATATTAAAACAGTTAAAGAAATAGAAAACATGACTTCACCTTTTACAGCTGTTCTCAAAACTACTGTATTTATTTAAAGATAGAATATATAGTGGTATATGAAAGTTCCAGGCGTTTCTCCTTTAACATGGAATGCATAGGCATACCAATACCAACACCATTCCTTCCAGCCCTCCTAAGAGTAAAGACCTCATAATCTACAGAGAACTGTTATTCTTGCATTGTAGGTTTTACATGTGTTATTTCCAGTGTGCTTTTTAAACTGTGCCCTGTTCTTAGGTTGCTTCAAGCCTCAGGAAAGATCAGATTACTTGATGTTGGCAGCTGCTTTAATCCATTTTTGAAGTTTGAAGAATTTCTAACTGTTGGCATAGATATTGTACCTGCTGTAGAGGTATGTGGTTTTATTTACAGACTATTTTTAACTTGTGTCCTTAAAAAGGAAAAGCACTATCTTTACATTCTTAAAATAGCAAAGATATACTTACTTTCTAGCAAATTATTTCTGAAAATGTTTAGGATTTAGCTAACCAATATGATCATATTTTATTTTCTTTGTTTTGTACCTTCAGTATATCTAGAAAGCCAGGATTTGGAAGTATAGTCTTGAAAAAATCATTTAAAAAGTTGTAGGTTACAGAGATGTCTGTAGCTGTATTGCTTAGGATTCCTGGGTGACTGCCTTTGTACTGCAGAGGCAAGATTCTCCTGTCTTAGCCTTCCTTCTTACTTGAGGAGTGCTAATGTTCTAGGTTCTGTACATCAGCTTTTTACGTGAGTTCTAGGGGATAAAATTCAGATCGTTAGGCTATCATAGCAAATGGGGCCATCCTTAAATCCTGTAGGACTTTCTTACTCCATTTTTCTGTAGAGTTTAGTGTGTAGCCAATTATGAAATAGTTATTCCTTTGTTGTGTTTCCTTTAATCATTTGATGGCATTAATTAAAATATACAATATGCTTCAAGGCAGAAATTATTTTTTAAGAGTAAAAGTACTGTTATCATTTTTAAATGTTTGGCGTTAGTGCAGTGCAAAGCATTTTACTGACCTTTAAAGAGTGCTAGCATCATCCTGCATATACAACGTTTATGTGTTGCTTACACGTCTATCACTACGGCAAGGCACTTGACACAGTATCGTGATGTGGAGCTTATGGATGAAGGTGCACATATTCTTGACATTGTCTTGTTGTTTGTGTTGTTGTTGTTGTTGTTCTCTGAGGCAGGGTCTCACTGTGTCACCCAGTCTGGCTTCCAACATACAGTCCTTAGCTCAGGTTCCTGAGTACTGGGATTACAGGTATACATTACCACACTGTAATTCTAACTCTGCCTTCCTTGTTGTTTTTTTTTTTTTCTTATTTTATTTCTACAGAGTGTGTATAAGTGTGACTTCCTGAACTTGCAGCTTCAGCAGCCACTCCAACTTGCACAAGATGCTATAGACGCTTTTCTGAAGCAACTGAAAAATCCTATTGATTCTCTTCCGGGAGAACTTTTTCATGTGGTTGTTTTCTCTCTCCTTCTTTCCTATTTTCCATCACCCTACCAGCGATGGATTTGCTGCAAGAAAGCCCATGAGCTGTTAGTGCTGAACGGCTTATTGCTCATCATCACTCCCGATTCCTCCCATCAGAACCGGCACGCTATGATGATGAAGAGCTGGAAGATTGCTATAGAATCCCTGGGCTTTAAGCGCTTCAAGTATTCAAAATTTTCTCATATGCATCTCATGGCTTTTAGAAAAACCTCCCTTAAAACCACAAGTGACTTGGTTAGTAGGAACTATCCAGGGATGTTATACATTCCTCAAGATTTCAACAGTGTAGAAGATGAGGAGTATTCTAATACTTCCTGCTATGTCCGATCAGATCTAGAAGATGAACAACTAGCATACGGTTTCACAGAGCTCCCTGATGCTCCCTATGATTCAGATTCTGGAGAAAGTCAAGCCAGCTCTATTCCATTTTATGAGTTAGAGGATCCCATCTTACTTTTAAGCTAATGTAAAAGCAAAAAGCCCTTCCATTCCAGATTCCTAAACTAAATGCTTACACTAATCAGAATACTAACATGAACTCAGTATTTAAAGCCTGGTTTGCATAGAAGAAATGCAAACCTTTATAGAGTTTGCTATTTTTTCTACTTCTGGATTTCAAAATTTATTCTTATATAGGAAGCTTAAAGTTTCGTGCAGGGTGACTTCTGTCTTAGCGGAAACCAGTGTTACTTTAGCATTTTGCATTAAGATTAAAAAGGTACCTTTTTTCTCTTTAGTGCTGTTGTAAAGCCTGATTTACTATGTATTTCCCTGTTCAGTTTAGTGTTGACTTTACACCCTTGTCATGAGGAACCTTAAGATGTGTAGAAAGCTGTAGATTGCACTTTGATGACTCAAGTTGAATATTCACACATAGGTTGGTGTAGTTGTTTGTGGTGCACTTGTCTTTTTCTTTAGATTGTTACCTTTTACAGAAAACAGTTTCCACTCAGTTTCATCTTAACGATCCAGTATTCCTGAACTTTTTGAAATTGGTAACAAATTTTTATATTAAGCTCATTTGGAAACATTAGACATTGGAAAAGTTATTTCTCAAAGAATGTATTCTAATTAACACAGTCCAGCAAACACCATTGCCGAAGTAGTATTCCTGTGATATTCTTACTGATACAGGCTTTGCTGTTCAGTGTATTTACTTGTGAAAGCTAATTCTTATGTTTTTAAAACTTAGACTGCATTTACAGAATGTTCTGTTTAAGCAAGAAGCATTGGCTAATGCTCAGTACTGACCTGGAACACCTTTGTGAAAGGGTTTGCACTTGTAAAAGTTTATAGTCTGCTGTGACCAACCCTGATAGGGTCCTCACCTGTCCTTTACGGCGGTGCTGCACTATAAGTTTGGAATTACATTAACCTTTTTTGAAATTAACCCTCTACTGATAATCTCATAAAATGGTCTTGACCTTTTGTTACCCTAATTCTTTCTAAGCCCTAGCAGAAAATTTTCTTTGACTATATAAACAATTAGTTGGCTGTGGGAAATTTCCCCTTTCCACATTGATAAATGCCTTTCTGTGTTTCTGAATCAGAAGCAAATGATTAACTAGAAATATATGTCCAAACAAGACAAGTTTAAAGAGTTAAGAACATTTAGTCCACATTGTCTTGTCAGCCAGCAGTTGTCATGTGTCATGTAAACTATCATTTTAAAGAGTGCCACTGTGTGGATTTTTTTCAAGTGGTTATTACATTAAAATTACCTCATACTGAGGTTTTTGCACTGAAATATCACAGTTTCAGATTTCATGGTTAATGTTGTATGAGCGTGTATGTATGTGTGTGTGTTGTATGTGTGCATATGTATTTTTAAAAGAAACTTGCATTTTCAATAGTTGATCCTAAATTTCATAAACACTTCGTTACTCTGGTAAAATGGATGTTTTTGTGCTTATTGTGACTTGCTGTAGTTAACTTTGAATGTCAAATTTTATTTAGAAATACATAAGCTTACACTTTAAGATATGTGTCCATTGTATGTATCAATATTTCATGTTCAGTTTCACATGCTAAATTAATGAAAGTAACTTGATTATAACTAACTTTAGAAAAGTCAGTTGTCTAAATGCAATAAACATTAGTTGTTCAAATATGCCATAAGTAACTTGAAAATTTTCATTTACTTTCAATAGCGCATAGACCCCTCATTACTAGAGTTTCTTTCCATTTAGGCACTGTAGGGTAATGGCTTAAAACTCCCTCAAAAGAAAAGAAGACGAAAGATTGAAAAAGCACTGTGTTCAGGATAAAACAAACCTATGTTCTGGTAGCATCTCTCTTACCATACTGTTTTCTTGTTTGTTTTGTTAACTCATTACAATCCTCAGAGCAAAAGAAACAATACACCAAGTGAAATTGCTTTGAAAGGAAAGGAAACAGTACTGTGGAAGGTTGGTCTAGGTATCACCTTTGAGACAACTTTTATGTCACAGCAAAAATGTTGGTGCTATAAATTCTTCTGGTTGTTTACTAAGATTGAGTCTGCTTTTGTTCCAAGATTTGCATGTTATATGTTAAGTAGTACTTAAAAATATCTCTTTATAAGAGCTACTACTACCTAGTATAAATTGATTTGATTTGATGGTTTTTTTTACTGTAAACTCACTCACTCAAATTAGAACTTACACCAATACATATTCCACAAGGCCAGTTCCATGTGTAAGTGTTGAAACATAAGCAGTCATTGTGGGTTTAGGTCAGATTATATAAGTAATAACCAGTGAAGTTAATAGATCCTTCAAATATTGTATAGGTACGCTAAAATTATTTCACCTGGATATCGATCATTTAAAGGATTTCCTGTCACATTCACACAATTTCTCCAAAATAACTTGGTATTTCAAAAGCATGATAATTGGGCCAAGTGACGGGGGCTTAAGCCTTTAATCCCAGCTCTTAGGAGGCAGAGCTATGACTACGAGGGCAGCCTGGTCTTCAAAGCAAGTTCTGGGACAGACAAGGCTATACAAAGAAACCTTGTCTCAGAAAACCAAAAATTAAAAAGAAAAAAAAAAAAGGAAGGAAGGAAGGAAGGAAAAAAAACAAAAGCCAGATGATAATCATGTGGTTGGTTGGGCTCATCGGGATCGTGAACAGATCATGTGGTTTTACTATGGTTGCAAAGTGGCTGGAGGTAGAGTACCTGAAAATGTACGTTTGTGTTTGATGTATTTTTTCACATTTTGTGAACAAAGCACATTTATTAAAAAATTTAAATTTTCTAATATTCTTTGTCTGTTACTTGTAAACTGAATAGCTTTTGATCTTTGGTGTGTTTCATGAAAAAACTTGAAGTCTTGGACTTAATTTAGAATTTGACTTTTAGAATTCTTCATCTCACCTGGTCGTGTCCCTTTATTTCATAACTTCATTCCCACAGATCCAGAGACTTGCAAGTGACTTCCCATTACCAAACACTGCCATTTTCTTTATGACATTCTCATTAACTATGTTCATACATAATTGGTTTGCAAAGAAAATGAAATGTGGTAACAGTTATAGTTAAATATATCCATCCCTTCAGGTTAGTATTGAGCTTTCTCATGAAAGACTTTTAATTGAACAATTGTCTGTATTTTACCTCACTATATATATGCTGGAAAACAGGTATAGAAGTGGTCACAGTTCCTAGATTTCTTGGAACTTATGATATAAGTAATGGAATACACACACACACACACACACACACACACACACACACGAATGAAAAGTATCGTCTTTGTGTGTAGGGAATGATGGCTTAATGTTCCTATAGGTTTTCTGCTTTGCTTAAAATCCTTCATTTACTTCCAGGGTAAATTAGGAGTTTCAGGGCAGAAGGTTTAAACACTGACCCACATGTATGCGTGTGCATGCACGTGCACAACCCCCCACACCACTGTTCAGCAAATTGCATTGCTCACCATTCCAGAAAAGCATAAGCTAAACAGAGACTTTCTGATTCTAAAAGAACTAAGGAAGCACTAGAGCTCTTCTCCGTTTCCCACACTTGTCTGAGTTGAGTGCAACAGCGACCATCCTCA
Organism: Montemys delectorum; assembly: GCA_019843815.1. NCBI lineage: Eukaryota > Metazoa > Chordata > Mammalia > Rodentia > Muridae > Montemys > Montemys delectorum. The sequence continues at coordinate 10,731 of JADRCD010120859.1, forward strand.
GTAAGCAGTCAGTGGAGTGTAGATCTAAGGTCTGCAATGGGAAGATTGCTCAGGGACAGAAAATATGTGTGGCATGGACAAGGCCCTAGCTTCAATCTCCTGCACTACATTAAAAATTTAAAAGCCAAGTCTTGGCAGTGTTTCAAATTGTTAGATAATGAAGATGGAAATGATAATGTGTTCTTAATCATTTCACCTTTATAGTATGATCTATAATCACCAATGGAGAAAAGTCATGTGCTCCACTGTGAACACTAGTGTCCCACAGTATTACCAGTAGTCTGCATTCTCAGAGAACAGTCATTTTACCAACAATTGCAGGTACTTTTAGGCTCTGTAAATGAAGTGAGGGAGAGTAGTGCTAGGTTTGCTAAACAGTACAGAAATGCAAATTTCAATAATCATAAAGCACTTTATTTACTATCTTTAGCTTTGATTTGAATATAGTATCCTAAAGTAGAATGCTTTGTCCTAAAGTAGGTTCACAATTTCTATAGCCCATTGTGTGTCTGGAGATTTGTTTTATTGGGGGTTGTGTCTGACGTAAGATCTTAACTGTAGTCTAAGATGACCTCGGATTCTCAGGAATTCTCTGGCCTCAGCCTAGTAACTCTTGTCATTGCAGCCATGCGCCACCACACCTGGCTTGTTTGTTAAGATAATACTCCTGTTATTTGTAACTCTAAATAATAATTTGTACTTAACTGAAATAATATCAAATGTAGCTTATTTTTGAAGGATTTATTTTTATATGTGTAAGTCTAGAGATATTGTAGAATCAGCTTTAACCTCAGCACCAGAGTTCATTAGAGGACCAGGGCTTTGTCTCTCATGGTGCGTAGAGTTCACAGCAGGGTTTTAGCTCTTGAAATGCCAGAATCCACGGCTCTTCTGGAGTTTTGACTCCATCTACATTCCCCGGTGATCAGCATGTTGTCCTATGCATGGCTCTGCCATCACCTAGCCAAGACCAGATTTATCTCAGCTACACGCCCCCCTCCCCAGCAAACAGTTCCACTCTTCACTAGCCTCCATCTCTGAACTTTATGTGCATAACTTGTCTCACTAAGATGCCTGAACATAACCGAATAGATCTGGAATAATGGAATATTAGAGCTGGAAGACAAACCCAGTTTAACAGATTCATAAAACACAACAAAGAAATATAATATACAGCTACCAGCTAGAAACATTCTCAAACTCTTCTATAATGGAATCCAAAATCACAGAGATAGCTGAAATATCTATACAGAATTTGTAATGTTACTTTGTAAAAGAGTTAATAACATACAGAAGAATCGAACACTTGCCCAAACTGAGGAAATCTGTCTAAGACCTTGACAGGATAATCTCCAAAGTGAGCTTTAAACAGTAATTGGAGAACAAAGTCAAAAATATGGAGAGAACATTATTGAATGAGAACCAAACAAAATTAATGGGGAAAAATGGCCAAGTAAAAGCATCAGAAAATATCAACAGACAATACCATTGTCTTTGTTTGTCTCCTGTTTGTTGTGGGTAAGCCTAGCAGGCTCCTGTGGTCATTTCTAAACCCACAATTATACAAATAATAATAATAAATCTCAGTGGATCACAAAGCAAATTGGAAAAGGCATGAATGTGAAAAAGGAAGGGAAGAGAGGAGATTTGACCGGTGGGAGGGAGAGAGGAGATGGTGGTGTATGAATAACCAGAATGTATCCTATGCATATATGAAATCATCAACAAATTTAGTAAGAATTACATCCGTTCAAAAAAATGCTTATGAGACATACCTGAGGCAGAAATAGTTTACCTGAAATGTCAAGTAGATAAACAACAAATGTTTTCCTCCCTCAAATTCTTCAATTTAAGAAACAACATTTCACATCACTGGTGATCCTGGTATTAATAAAGATGGATGGATAGTGATAGTACCATGGATCCACTTCATTCCTGTCCCAAAGTGAGTCTTGAAAGCGGCCATGTATAGGCCTGTTGTATCATGTTACATTGTTAGGTAGCATTTCTTAAAACGTAAGAATTGATTTCCAATAAGTATTTTACCTATGACCCTTCTTCCCCCAACCTGTATGCATGAGTGTTGAATGCTCCATTAAAAGATTTAAAAGCTGGACTGGAGAGATGGATTGAATGTTCAGCACTTGCTGCTCTTACAGAGGTCCCAGGTTCAACCTCTTGGACACTAGACACATATAATACACATATAAGAAATCAGGCTTATAAATGTTTACATTAAAAAATTATTAAAAAACCAGTGGCATATGATCTAAATTTAGATATGGAAGAGTTGTTACACCTGGTTTAGCTCTGGACTGTCTGTCTTCAAAGATTATGTTCAGAGATGGACAAGACACCTGAATAGAGGTGTCTAGCACTTACCCCTTCCATAAACATATTAAAGTAAGCATTTTAAGGGGCATGCCAGTGGAAACATACTGGAAATGTGCGATAGGGACAGGAACCTTGTAGGATTCAACAGCCTGGCCCGAGCAGTTACAGCCATGTCTCCATAACCTGGGCAGATTCTAGGTGTTAAGTTTCTAAGTCTTCAAAGATTTGCACCCCACTATGGTAAGTAAGTTAAAATCTGCACAAAAGCCTTACATTGGTAAAGGGTGTCACATCATCTCTCAGTGATCTGCCAAGGTGTCATAGCGAGGCTGTCACTCTGGAAACAGAGCCTTTGTCTCCATCAAGATGTTCTTGGGGTCAGAAAGCACCATTGTGTTTTCATCTTTCGACTCACACTTATTCTACTGCATTGAATCAGGGGAAACCCAACATGGTGCAGAGGATTGACTATGACTCAAGCCGCATGGGTGCCTGCAATAGTCACACTCAAGGTCCAAGACATCAGGGAGGGTGCCTTCATAGACTAATGGTGTGGGCAGCTTCAGTGGAGATTCTTGCAAATGCCAGGTCTAAAGGTCACCATGCATAGAGTTAATGTCATCCATCACCCTCCTTCCTGGGCTGCACTCACCGACCAATTACTGTGAGGGTAATCAAGAAACAGCATGACTGCGGCTGCCCTGCCAAGTGGGACTTGACAACTCTGAAGCTCCAGCCTTTGCCTCAACCCTCCTGTTTATAGCCAAAGGGAACCCCCCACCCCCCAAGGCAGGGGTTCTCAACTGTTCAAAGCCATCAGAAATCAGGTATTTACATTGCAATTCATAACCGTACCAAAAGTACGGTTAGGAGGTAGCAACAAAGTCACTTCATGGTTGATGTCTCCACAACATGAGGGACTGTATCAAAGAGTTGGAGCACTAGGATGATTGAGAACCACTGAGGGCCTATAGGCACTTGGCACAGGTCTGGCAGCAATCCCACTCCAGAACAGGTGCACTGATGAGGAAGAGAACAACAATGAGAACTTGTTCATAGCCATAAAAGTACAGATGATCTGGGAGAGTGTGTCAAGGGTGTTCTTTTGCGCAGTCATGCCTAAGCATGCTAGCACTGCTCGGGGCAAAGGTGCTGGAAAGGGTTTTATCTGCTGGGGCTTGTTTCCTGTCTTCCAAAACTCTGGTTGCCTCACATTTTGCTGTCTCTCTCCTAGCCGGTTGCACTTTGCCACAACAGGTGGCAGGAGCAGAGGCGACCATCAAGTACTGATGGCTGTGAAGTTTCCACACCACTGCCACCGCACAGCTATAATGACTATGGGCCACGTCTTCTCGAGTTATGACCTCAGAACGCATGCTCACACATATGCATCTTAAACCAAGCATGTTCGGGAACGTACCAGCCCAAAGGGCCCCTCCCCTATGGGAATTCGTAAGAAAGCCCTTTACTTTGTTGGGGAGAGTGTGCTGTCTTGGGGAGTTGTGTTTTCCTATCTGCAGGTAATGCTATGCCTCGTTACTTGTCCATGCTTGTTGTGATGCTTGGCTTGCCACTTAAAGTTATGAAAGCCTATTGTGTTCCTATAGAAAATGGCAGTTCTTGCCGCTATCCACATATAGTTTCCACTCCAGCTCTGTCTTCACCTGGTCTGACAATGCTCGGCTGTCATGCCTGGGCATAGTACACAGAAGGGGAAACCTGAAATTTCTGCCACTTTTTTCTTTCATACCTCTTGGCCTATGTCATGCCTTTTTGGAATCCTTCAGGTAACCAGTCCTGCCTGTGCCAGAGACCCTGCTGGGACCATCAAGCATGCCTGTGGAGTCGCTGGAGAGATGCTCTGCCTACGTTCATGCCTTGCTCTTGCAGAGGATCAGTTCAGTCTTAGCACCCAAGTGAGGTAGCTCACAGCTACCTATAACTCCAGCTCCGGGGAATCCAATGCCATCTTCTACTGCACATTCTACTTCACACACATTCACAGACATATACATAGACATATGCATAAATAAAACAATATTTGAGTGAATTTTGTTGGCCTGCCACTGCTATTTTAGGAGTAGGCAACACAGAGTACCAACCCACCCATTGCTATCTTTAGCACATCTGTCAAAATTGCTAAAGACATCAAGGACAATGGATCTTTCGGACCCTGCCACAGTAAGTGCCATGCCCACTATCGTTAATCACAGCCAAAGGTAATATCAAGAGACTATACTGTAGTGTCCAGAACAAATTAAAAGCAACATGGCACGACATACTGACTCCTGAAGACACTTCTTCAAGACAAAGCAGCTTACTAAGAAGGCCACACTGTAAGTGGTAGGAATTGCACAAATCTCAGCATATCCCATGAAAAACATTTTTTTTCTTTAGAATTGTGCCTTCAAAATAAAATTCTCTAGTGATGTATTACAAAGACACTGAAATGGATGAAATAACTGGTGAAGAATGTACCCGCTGGATGTGGTGGAGCACACCTTTCAGCCTAGCAGGCTGAAACAAAGGAAGTTTGAAACCATCCTTGGTAACAAAGCAAGATATTGTTGAAGTCAATAAATCAAGGCTTAGCGAGATGTCTCAGGGAGTAAAGGGACTTGCCACCAAGCCTGATGACCTTAGTTTAACCCTTGAAGCTCACTTGGTAGCTAGAGAACACTAACTCCACTACCTGTCCTCTGACCTCTATACCCCTGCACTCACACAATAAGTATATTAAATAGACCAATAATGACCAAATAAAGAAACCAACCGAGATATCGATGAGATCTAAAAGAATGTAAATAAGCAGTTATACAAACAAACAAAACTAGAAAAATAAAGCTAGAGGCCACAGAAGCAGTAGGGCAGCTGGAACAGGATCCTTTCTACCTCCGTCTACAACTAGGAGGGACGGCGGATCCACAGCCCTCTTTGCACCTTTCCAGAAAGCAGAGTGCTTGTCTCCAGGGTGTGCTCTGACTCCAGAACTCAGGAGGGATGGCTGATCCACTGTCCTCTGTACACAGGTCTTACAAGAAGAGAGCTGATCTCCCAGAAGTGCTGACACAGGCTTACAGACCCACAGGAGGAACAAGCTCCAGCCAGAAACAGCAAGAACATATGACACCAGAGATGAACGGATGGCGAAAGGCAAACGCAAGAATCTTACCAACAGAAACTGAGACTACTTGGCAACATCAGAACCTAGTACTCCCACCACAGCAAGTCCTGGATACCCTAACATACCGGAAAAGCAAGATTTGAATCTAAAAATCATGTCTCATGATGGTGATAAAGGAAATTAGGCAGGACAAAATAACTCCCTTAAAGAAATAAAAAAGAACACAGGTAAACAGGTGCAAGCCCTTAAAGAGGAAACACAAGCATCCTTTAAAGAATTACAAGAGAAAACGAGTAAACAAGTAGAAGCCCTTAAAAGGGAAACACAAAAATTCCCTAAAAAATTACAGGAAAGCACACAACCAAACAGATGAAAAAATTAACAAAACCATCCAGGACTTAAAAGTGGAAGTAGAAACAATTAAGAAATCACAAAGGGAAACAACTCTGGAGATAGAAAATCTAGGAAAGAAGTAAGAAACCATAGATTCAAGCATCACCAACAGAATACAAGAGATAGAAGAGAGAATCTCAGGTGCAGAAGATACCATAGAAAATATTGACATACCAGTCAAAGAAAAAGCAAAAAGTTCAGGAAATCCAGGACACAATGAAAAGACCAAACCTATGGATAATAGGTATAGAAGAGAGGGAAGACTTCCAGCTTAAAGTGCCAGTAAATATCTTCAACAAAATTATAGAAGAAAACTTCCTTAACCTAAAAAAAGAGATGGTCATGAACATACAAGAAGCCCACAGAACTCCAAATAGTTTGGACCAGAAAAGAAATTCCTCCCGCCAAATAATAGAACAACAAATGCACAAAACAAAGAAAGACTATTAAAAGCAGTAAAGGAAAAAGGTCAAGTAATATATAAAGGCAGACCTATCAGAATTACACCAGACTTCTCACCAGAGACTATGAAAGCCAAAGATCCTGGGCTGATATCATACAGACCCAAAGAGAACACAAATGCCAGCCCAAGCTACTATACCCAGCAAAACTCTCAATCAATATAGATGGAGAAACCAAAATATTCTATGATAAAACCAAATTTACACAATATCTTTCCACAAATTCAGCCCTTCAAAGGATAACAAATGGAAAACTCCAACACAAGGAGGGAAACTACATCCTAGAAAAGCAAGAAAGTAATCTTCCAACAAAACAAGAAGATAGCCCCATGAACAGAATTCCAACTCTAACAACAAAAATAACAGGGAGCAACAATTACTTTTCCACTACTTCTCCAGGAAAACACCAAATGGCAGATGACGCAGTGGAAGGTGCAACTGGAGGACTCGGAGGACCCAGGGCACAGGATTAGGAGGTCTTGGCGGCTTCCTCGGAGGATTCAGCAACGGTCTTAGGGGCCGTGGTCATGGTCGAGGCCATGGACGTGGTTGAGGCCTCGAAGCTCACGGAGGTAAAGCTGAAGACAAGGAGTGGATCCCTGTCACCAAGCTGGGCTGCCTGGTAAAAGACATGAAGATCAGGTCTTTGGAGGAGATCTACCTGTTCTCCCTGCCCGTTAAGGAGTCTGAGATCATTGACTTTTTCCTGGGAGCATCCCTAAAGGATGAGGTTTTGAAAATCATACCGGTGCAGAAGCAGACTCAGGCTGGCCACTGGACCAGGTTTAAGGCATTTGTTGCTATGGGGGACTGACTGCAATGGTCACGTTGGTCTTGGTGTTAAGTGCTCCAAGGAGGTTGCCACTGCCATCCAAGGGGTCATCATCTTGGCCAAGCTTTCCATCGTCCCTGTGAGGAGAGGCTACTGGGGGAACAAGATTGGCAAGCCCCACACTGTTCCATGCAAGGTGACAGGCTGCTGTGGCTCTGTGCTGGTGCGTCTCATCCCTGCCCCCAGAGGCACTGGCATTGTCTCTGCTCCTGTGCTCAAGAAGCTCCTGATGATGGCCTGTATAGATAACTGCTACACTTCAGCCAGAGGCTGCACTGCCACCCTAGGCAACTTTGCCAAGGCCACCTTTGATGCCATCTCCAAGATCTACAGCTGCCTGACCCCCGATCTCTGGAAAGAGACTGTGTTCATCAAATCTTCATACCAGGAATTTACTGATCATCTTGTGAAAACCCACACCAGAGTCTCTGATCAGAGGACCCAAGCTCCATTTGTGGCTACCACATAAGGGTTTTTTTTAAGTGACAAAAATAAATGAATTAAGTCTGTTAAAAATTACTTTTCCTTAAATAGACTCAATTCCCAAATAAAAAGACATAGGCTATCAGACTGAGTATGTAAACAGGACCCAAAATTTCCTTGCACACAGAAAACCCACTTCAGTGACAAAGACAGATACTACCTCAGAATAAAAGGCTGAAAAACAATTTTCCAAGCAAAAGGTCTGAAGAAACAAGGTAAAGTAGCCACTGTAATATAGAATAAAATCAACTTTCACCTTAGAGTGATCAAAAAAGATAAGGAGGGACACTTCATACTCATCAAATGTAAGATCTATCAAGATGGACTCTCAATTCTGAACCTCTAAGCTCTAAATTCAAGGGCCTCTACATTCATAAAAGAAACTTTACTAAAGCTTAAAGCACACATTGCACTGCACACAAAAATAGTGGGAGATTTCAATACCTCACTCGGCAATGGACAGATCATGGAAACAGGAACTAAACAAGGACACAGTGAGACTAATAGAAGTTATAAAACAGATGGATTTAACAGATATCCATAGAACTTTTTATCCTAAAACAAAAGGATATACCTTCTTCTCAGCACCTCATGGTACCTTCTCCAAAATTGACCATATAATTGGTCACAGATCAGGCCTCAACAGATACAAGAAGATTGAAATAATTACTTGTAGTCTATCAGATCACCATGGTCTAAGGCTGCTCCTCAATAACAACATAAACAATAGAAAGCCCACATAAACCTGGACACTCAACAACACTCTACTCAATGATAACTTGGTCAAGGAAGAAATCAAGAAAGAAATTAAAGACTTTCTAGAGTTTAATGAAAATCAAGCCACAACATATTCAAACTTATGGGACACAATGAAAGCAGTCCTAAGAGGAAAACTCATAGCTCTAAGTGCCTCTAAAAAGAACTAGAGAGAGGATACTCCAGCAATTTGACAGCACAACTGAAAGCGGTAGAACAAAAAGAAGCAAATTCACTCAAGAGGAGTCCACAGCAGGAAAGAGTCAAACTCTGGGCTGAAATCAACCAAATGGAAACAAAAAGAACTATACAAAGAATCAACCAAACCAGGAGCTGGTTCTTTGAGAAAATCAACAAAATAGATAAACCCTTAACCAGACTAACTAGAAGGCACAGAGACAGTATCCTAATTATCAAGATCAGAAATGAAAAGGGAGACATAACAACAAAAACTGAGAAAATCCAAAATATCATGAGATCATACTATGAAAGCCTATAGTCAACAAAACTGGAAAACCTGAATGAAATGGACAATTTTCTAGGCAAATACCAAGTACCAAAGTTAAATCAAGATCAGATTAATGATCTAAACAATCCCATATCCCCTAATGAAACAGAAACCATCATTAATAGTCTCCCAACCAAAAAAAGCCCAGGACCATATGGGTTTAGTGAAGAGTTTTATCAGACCTTCAAAGAAGACCTAATACCCACACTCCTCAAACTAATCCACAAAATAGAAACAGAAAGTACTCTACCCAATTCATTCTATGAAACTAAAATTTCTCTGATACATAAAACACACAACGACCTAACAAAGAAAGAAAACTTCAGAACAATTTCCCTTATGAATATCGATGCAAAAATACTCAATAGAATTCTTGAAAGCTGAATCCAAGAACACATCAAAAGGATCATCCATCATAATCAGGTAGGCTTCCTCCCAGGGATACAGGGATGGTTCAATATATGGAAATCCATCAACATAGTCCACTATATAAACAAACTCAAAGAAAAAAAATCTTATGATCATCTTATTGGATGCTGAGAAAGCATTTGACAAAATCCAACAACCTTTCAAGATAAAAGTCTTGGAAAGATAAGGAATTCAAGGCCCATACCTAAACACAGTAAAAGCAATATAAAGCCAAACCAGTAGCCAACATCAAACTAATTGGAGAGAAACTTGAAGCAATCCCACTAAAATCAGGGACTAGGCAAGGCTGCCCACTCTCTCCCTACTTATTCAATATTGTTCTTGAAGTTCTAGCCAGATCAATTATACAACAAAAGGAGATCAAAGGGATATAAACTGGAAAGGAAGAAATCAAATTATCACTATTTGCCGATGATTTGATAGTATACTTAAGTGGCCCAAAACATTCCACCAGAGAACTCCTAAACCTGATAAATAACATCAGCAAAGTAGCTAGATATAAAACCAACTCAAGTAAATCAGTGGCCTTCTTGTACACAAAGGTTAAACAGGCTGAGAAAGAAATTAGGGAAACAACACCCTTCACAATAGCCACAAATTATATAAAATACCTTGGTGTGACTCTAACTCAGCAAGTAAAAGATCTTTATGACAAGAACTTCAAGTCCCTGAAGAAGAAAATCGAAGAAGATCTCATAAGTTAGAAAAATCTCCCATGCTCACGGATTGGCAGGATTAATATAGTAAAAATGGCCATCTTGCTGAAAGCAATCTACAGATACAATGCAATCCCCACTAAAATTCCAACTTAATTCTTCATAGACTTGAAAAGAGCCATTTGCAAATTCATCTGGAATAATAAAAAACATAGGATAGCCAAAACTACTCTCAACAATAAAGGAACCTCTGGTGGAATCACCATCCCTGATCTTTAGCTATACAATAAAACAATTGTGATAAAAAAAAAAATAACTGCATGGTATTGGTACAGTGACAGGCAGGTGGATCAATGGAATAGAATTGAAGACCCAGAAATGAACCCACACATCTATGGTCACTTGATCTTTGACAAAGGAGCTAAAACTTTCCAGTGGAAAAAAGACAGCATTTTCAACAAATGGTGCTGGTTCAACTGGCAGTTAGCTTGTAGAAGAATGCAAATTGATCCATTCCTATTTCCTTGTACAAAGCTCAAGTCCAAGTGGATCAAGGACCTCCACATAAAGCCAGATATACTGAGACTAACAGAAAAGAAAGTGGGGAAGAGCCTCGAGCACATAGGCACAGGGGAAAATTTCCTGAACAGAACACCAATAGCTTATGCTCTAAGATCAAGAATTAACAAATTGGACCTCATAAAATTACAAAGCTTCTGTAAGGCAAAGGAAACTGTCAATAGGACAAAATGGCAACCAACAGATTGGGAAAAGATCTTCACTAGCCCTATATCTGATAGAGGGCCAATATCCAATATATACAAAGAACTCAAGAAGTTAGATTCCAGAGAACCAAATAACCCTATCAAAAATGGGGTATGGGACTAGACAAAGAATTCTCAACTGAGGAATACAGAATGGCTGAGAAGCACCTAAAGAAATGTTCAACATCCTTAGTCATCATGGAAGTGCAAATCAAAACAACCCTGAGATTCCACCTCACACCAATCAGAATGGCTAGGATAAAAAAAAAAAAAAAAACTCAGATGCTGGAGAGGTTGTGGAGAAAGAGGAACACTCCTTCATTGTTGGTGGGATTGCAAGCTGGTACAACCACTCTGGAAATCAGTTTGGCACTTTCTCTGGAAATTGGACATAGTACTACTAGAGTACGCAGCTCTACTACTCCTGGACATATATCCAGAAGATGCTCCAACATGTAATAAGAACCTATACTCCACTATGTTCATAGCAACCATATTTATAATAGCCAGAAATTGGAAGCTACCCAGATGTCCCTGAACAGAGGAATGGATACAGAAAATGTAAATCTATACAATGGAGTACTACTGAGCTATTAAAAACAGTGAATTTATGAAATTCTAAGAGAAATGGATGGATTTGGAGAATATCATTCTGAGTGAGGTAACCTAATCACAAAAGAACACACATGGTATACACTCTTTGATACGTGGATATTAGCCCATGTCTTAGTCAGGGTTTCTATTCCTGCACAAACATTATGACCAAGAAGCAAGTTGGGGAGGAAAGGGTTTATTCAGCTTACATCCACATGGCTGTTTATTACCAGAGGAAGTCAGGACTGGAACTCAAGCAGGTCAGGAAGCAGGAGCTGATGCAGA
>JADRCD010120860.1:0-10632 GCA_019843815.1 Montemys delectorum
CAGTTGGATCTCATGGAGGCACTTCCCCAACTGAAGCTCCCTTCTCTATGATAACTCCAGCCTGTGTCAAGATGACACACAAATACATCACTATTAAGCCTCAACCCTTATGTTCTTATTCATCCCCAAAATCTAAAGTCCCACACTCTTTACATATTAAAAGTCCAATCAATTTCAAATGTCTAATATCTTTTAAAATTCAAGGTCTCTTAATTGTGGACTCCACTAAAATACATTCTTTTTTCAAGAGGGAAAAATATCAGGGCACAGTCACAATCAAAAGCAAAACCAGTGTCTGGGATCCAACTCACTATTTTCTGGGTTCCTCTAAGGGCTTTGGTCACTTTTCTAGCTCTACCCTTTGTAGCACACATCTTTATCTTCTGGGCTCCAGATGCCTGTACTCCATTGCTGCTGCTGTCCTTGGTGGTCACTGTATGGTACTGGTATTTCCAAAACACTGTTGTAACTAGGCTTTATCAGTAGCCTCTCATAGATTGTCTTTAGGGTGCCAAGCCTCAACTCTTTTGCATGACACCTTCAGTCCTGGGTCATCAATTGCAAATTGAGGCTGCACCTTTACCAATGGCCTTTCATGGCCTCTCACTGTGCTGAGCCTCAGCTGCTCTCCATGACCCCTTCATGCTGTCAAAACCAGTACCACCTGGGTGACTCTTACACCTTACCAAGTCCTGTTGCAGCACAAGGTACAACCTTGGCTATCTCTGGAACACAACCTCTTTGTGCTCTCAGAAAACACTCCCCAGAAGATGTCACCTAAATGATGCTGGTCTCTTCTTAATCACCACTAATTTCTTAGCTCCAGCTAACCAGCATCAATAGTCCCAGTAATGCAAAGTTTTCACTTTAGTAGTTCTGGTATCTTGTTAACACAGCTGATACTTCAGCCCCAGCTAACCAGAACCACAGAATCTTCACAATCAAAACAGCATGGCCCTGATAAGAGTCTTTAATCTTCCCTCTGAAATTTCACAAGCCGGGCCTGAATCTCTGCACTGTTTTCAACACGATCTTCTAAGCTCCCACAGAACATCCCACAGAGTTCTTAACAACCAGTGGTTCTTCTAGCTCAAAGTTTTAAAGTCCTTCTACAATCCTCCCCAAAACATGGTCAGGTTGTCACAGGAATACCCCACTATGCTGGTACCAATTTGTCTTAGTCAGGGTTTCTATTCCTGCACAAACATCATGACCAAGAAGCAAGTTGGGGAGGAAAGGGTTTATTGAGCTTATACTTCCACATTGCTGTTTATCACCAGAGGAAGTCAGGACTGGAACTCAAGCAGGTCTGAAAGCAGGAGCTGATGCAGAGGCCATGGAGAGATGTTTCTTACTGGCTTGCTTCTCCTGGCTTGCTCAGCCTGCTCTCTTATAGAACCCAAGACTTCCAGCCCAGGGATGACACCACCCACAAGGGGCCCTACACCCTTGATCACTAATTGAGAAAATGCCCCACAGTTGGATCTCATGGAGGCACTTCCCCAACTGAAGCTCCCTTCTCTGTGATAACAGCAGCCTGTGTCAAATTGACACACAAAACTAGCCAGTACAAGTAGCCACATTCTAATATCGAATAAAATCGACTTTCAACCAAAAGTCATCAAAAGGATAAGGAAGGACACTTCATGTTCATCAAAGGAAAAATCTACCAAGATGAACTCTCAATTCTGAACATCTATGCTCCAAATGCAAGGGCACCCACACTCATAAGAAATTGTACTAAAGCTCAAAGCATACATTACATCTCACACAATAATAGTGGGAGACTTCAAAACCCCACTCTCAATGGACAGATCATGGAAACAGAAACTAAATAGAGACACAGTGAAACTAACAGAAAGTTATGAACCAAATAGATTTAACAGATAATTTTAGAGCATTTCATCCTAAAGCAAAGACTATACCTTCTTCTCAGCACCTCATGGTAACTTCTCCAAAACTGACCATATAGTCAAAACAAAACAAAACAAAACAGGCCTGAAGATTCAAATAATCCCATGTATCCTATCAGGTCACCATGGACTAAGACTGGTCTTAAATTCCAACAAAAACAATGGAAAACACACATACACATGGAAGCTGAAGAACACTCTACTCAATAATAACTTGGTCAAGGAAGAAATAAAGAAATTAAAGATTTTTTAGAATTTAATGAAAATTAAGAAATGTCATACCAAATCCTATGGGATACAATGAAAGCAGTGGTAAGAGGAAAACTCGACCTATCTCCTTGTACAAAGCTCAAGTCCAAGTGGATCAAAGAGCTCCACATATAATCAGATACACTCAAACTAATAGAAAAGAAAGTGGGGAAGTGCCTCACGCACATGGGCACAGGGCAAAATTTCCTGATGAGAACACCAATAGCTTATGCTCTAAGATCAAGAATTGACAAATGGAACCTCATAAAATTGCAAAGCTTCTGTAAGGCAAAAGACACTATCAATAGGACAAGACAGCAAACAACAAATTGGGAAAAGATGTTTACCAATCCTACATCTGATAGAGGGCTAATATCCAATGTATACAAAGAACTCAAGAAGTTAGACTCCAGAGAAACAAATAACCCTATTAAAATGGGGTACAGAGCTAAACAAAGAATTCTCAACTGAGGAATACCAAATGGCTGAGAAGCACCTAAAGAAATGCTCAACATCATTAGTAATCAGGGAAATGCAAATTAAAACAACCCTGAGATTCCACCTCACACCAGTCAGAATGGCTAAGATAAAAAACTCAGGTAACAGCAGATTCTGGAGAGGTTGAGGAGAAAGAGGAACACTCCTTCATTTCTGGTGGGATTGTAAGCTAGTACAACCACTCTGGAAATCAGTTTGGTGGTTTCTCTGGACATTGGACATAGTACTAGCAGAGGACCTAGCTATACCATTCCTGGGCATATACCCAGAAGCTGCTCCAACATGTAAAAAAGACACATGCTCCTCCATGTTCATAGCAGTCTTTCTGGCTATTATAAATATAATAGCCAGAAATAATATTATAAATATTATAAATATAATAGCCAGAAACTGGAAACAACCCAGATGTCCCTCAACAGAGGAATGGATACAGAAATTGTGGTACATCTATACAATGGAGTACTACTCAGCTATTAAAAACAATGAAGTTATGAAATTCTTAGGGAAATGGATGGATCTGGAGAATATCATCCTGAGTGAGGCAACCCTGTCACAAAAGAACACACATGGTATGCACTCTCTGATAAGTGGATATTAGCCCAGAAGATCAGAATACCCAAAATATAATCCACAAACCATAAGAAACTGAAGAAGGAAGATCAAATTGTGAATACTTCATTCCTTCTTAAAAGGGGGAACAAAATACCCATGGAAGGATTTGCAGAGACTAACTATGGAGCAGAGACTGAAAGCCTCCCAAGAATTCTGCTGCATGCAGGGCAATAGACCCAACAGTATGAAAGTCTCCCAGGAGGGGAACTGACCCCACAGTCTGAAGGCCTCACAAGAGGTCTGCCACAGCCAGGGCCACAGGCCTACTAGGAGACCTGTAGCAACACAGGGACACAGGAGGTAGGCTCCAGACAGAGGCACCCAGACCAGCTAACACCAGAGATAACCAGATGGCAAGAGGCAAACACAAGACCATAAGCAACAGAAGCCAGTATACTTAAGTTCAGTTCTCCTACCACAGCAAGCCCTGGATACACCAACACACCTGAAGATTAGGATGCTGACCTAAAATCCTACCTCATGAAGATAATTAAATCCTTTAAGGACATATAAACAGGTAGAAGCCTTAAAGAGGAAACAAATAAACCCCTTACAGAAACACAGTAAAACACAATCAAACAGGTGAAGAATTGAACAAAGTAGTCCGAGACCTAAAAATGGAAGTAGAAACAATTAAAAAACACACACACACAAATGAAGGCTACCCTTGAAATGGAAAACCTAGGAAAGAGGTCAGGAATTACAGCTGTAAGCTTCACCAGAATTCAAGAGAATCTCAGGTATAGAAGATACCTTAGAAGATATTGAAACAACTGTCAAAGAAAATTCAAAACATACAAAACCTCTAACCCAAAACACCCTGGCAATCCAGGACACAATGAAAAGACCAAACCTAATAATAATAGGAAGACTCTCAGCTCAAAGGAACGGAAGTTTTTTCAAGAAAATCATAAAAAAAAAAAATCCCCATGGCCATAAATGGACAAGAACCCTATAGAACACCAAATAGATTGGACCAGAAAAGAAAATCCTCTCATCACATAATAATCAAAACACTAAATGCACAGAACAAAGAAAGAATGTTAAAAGTTGTAAGGGGAAAAGGCCAAGTACCATATAAAGGCAGACCTATGAGAATTATACCAGACTTCTCAACAAAGACACTAAAAGCCATAAGAGCCTGGACAGAGGTCATGTGGAGTCTAATTGAATACAAATGCAAGGTCAGGCTACTATACTCAGCAAAATTCTCAATCAACATAAATGGAGAAAGCAAAATATCCCAGGATAAAACCAAATTGAAACAATATCGATCTACCAATACAGCCCTACAGAGGATTCTAGGAGAAAAATTCCAACACAGGGAGGGTACCAACACCAAAGAAGAAACAAGATATTAATCATCTTACAACAAACCCAAAAAGAGAGAATTATATGCACATAATGCCACCTACAACAACAAACATAAGAGGAACTAACAACCATCTGTCTTTAATCTCTACAAATATCGATGGACTCAAATCCCCGATAAAAAGACAGACTAACACACTGGATATGCAAACAGGGTCCAGCATTTTGATGCATACAAGAAACACCTCATCAATAGCAAAGACAGACACTACCTCAGAGTAAAAGGCTGGAAAAAAGTCTTCCAAGCAAATGGTCCCAAGAAACAAGCTGGAGTTATCATCCTAATACCCAACAAAATAGGCTTTCAACCAAAAGTTATTAAGCAAGATGGGGAAGGATACTTCATTTCATCAAAGGAAAAAATCCACCAAGAGAAAGTCTCAATTCTGAACATCTATGCCCCAAATGCAAGGGCACCCAAATTCATAAAAGAAACTTTACTAAAACTCAAAACACACATTGAACCCTATACTATAATTGACCATAGGTCATTTTGGTCTCCAAAATTGACCATATAAATGGACACAAAACAAGCCTCAACTGAATCAAGAAGACTGAAATAATTCCATGCATCCTATCAGATCACTACAGACTAAGGCTAGATATCAATAACAACAAAGGGAGAAGGAAAAAATCACAAGGGAGGAGAGAAGGAGGGACCTGAGAAGGAAAGTAGACTGTGGGGGAAGAGGGGAACATAATCTGATATTGGATGGAGGAAAAGAACTGAAGCCCTGAGGACCAGCAGAAAGAATGGAAACAGGGAGGTAGGAAGTTGGGGAAACCCTCCCGAATGTACCAGAGACCTGGGAGGTGAGAGATTATCAGGACTCAAAGGGAGGGACAGTAGATGAAATTCCCTACAGTGGAGAGAGGGAACTTGTAGAGCCCACATCCAGAAAAACACGCCATCAAGTGAGGGACGGGGTTGCCATCCCATAGTCAAAACTCTGACCCATAATTGTTCCTGTCTGAAAGAACTGCAGGGATGAAAATGAAAAGGAGCCTGAGGAAAAGAAGGTCCAGTGACAGGCCCAAAATGGGATCCAGTTTGAGGGGAGGTCCCAAGACCTGACACTATTACTGGGGCTCTGGAATGCTCATAAAAAGGGACCTATCATGACTGCCCTCCAAAAGACCCAACAAGCAGCTGAAAGAGTCAGATGTAGATATTTTCACCCAACCAATGGACAGAAGCTGTTGACCTCTATGGTTGAATTAGGAAAAAGCTGGAAGAGGCTGAGGAGGCAGGCCACCCTGTAGGAGGACTAGCAGTCTCAAATAACCTGGAGTCCTGATCTCTCAGACACTGGACCACCAACCAGGCAACATACACCAGATGATATGAGGCCCCCAACACATACACAGCAGAAGACTGCTGGGTCTGGTTTCAGTCAGAGAAGATGCACCTAACCGTCAAGAGAGTGGAGGCCCCAGGGAGTTTAGAAGACTGGTGGGGTGGGTGGTGGGTGGTAGGGACATCTTTGTGGAGATAGCAGGGCAGGGAGGAGGATGTGGAACAGTCAGAGGGTAGACCAGGAAAGGAGTAAAATCTGGAGGGTAAAATACATACATACATACATACATACATACAAGAAAGAAAGAAAGAAAGAAAGAAAGAAAGAAAGAAAGAAAGAAAGAAAGAAAGAAAGAAAGGAGGGAGGGAGGGAGGAAGGAAGAAGGGAGGGAAGAAGGGAGGGAGGAAGAAAGGAGGGAAAGAAGGAAGGAAGGAACGAATGAAAGAACGAACTAACGAAGAAGGGACGGAGGGAGGAAGGAGAGAAGGAAGGAAATGTGAAAAAACAACAGAAACCCCTACATACTCAGGACCAGATGGGTTTAGTGGAGAATTCTACCAGACCTTCAAAGAAGAGCTCATACCAACACTCCTCAAACTATTCCATAAAATAGAAACAGAAGGCACACTACCTAATTCACTTGATTCATTCTATGAATTATTATTCTGATACCTAAACCATACAAGGACCCAACAAAAAAAAGAGAACTTCAGACCAGTTTCGCTTATGAATATCAATGCAAAACTACTCAGTAAAATTTTTGCAAACTGAATCCAAGAACACATCAAAACCATCATCTACCATGATCAAGTAGGCTTCATCCCAGGGATGCAAAGTGGGTTCAATATACAAAAATCCATTAATGTAATCCACTATATAAACAAACTCAAAGAAAAAAATCACATGATCAACTCATTAGATGCTGAAAAGCCTTTGAAAAAATACAACACCCCTTCATGTTAAAAGTATTGGAGAGATCAGGAATTCAAGGCTCATACCTAAACATAATAAAAGCAACATACAGCAAACCAACAATCAATATCAAATTAAATGGAGAGATTCTTGAAGCAATCCCACTAAAATCAAGATGCTTTTAAAGACAAGGATGCCTACTATCTCCCTACCTATTCAATATAGTAATTGACATCCTAGCTAGAGCAATAGGACAACAAATGGAGATCCAGGGGATACAAATTGGCAAAGAAGAAGTCAAGGTATCACTATCTTCAGATGAAATGATAGTGTGCATAAGCAACCCCAAAAATTCTACCAGACAACTTGTACAGCTGATAAACAACTTCAGCAAAGTGGCTGGATATAAAATTAACTGAAACAAAACAGTCGCTATCATTTATACAAATGATAAACAGGCTGAAAATGAAATTAGAGGAACAACAACCTTCACAATAGTCACAAACATTATAAAATATCTTGGATATCTTAGGGTAATTCTAATCAAACAAGTTAAAGATCGGTATGGCAAGAACTTTAAGTCCCTCATGAAAAAAATTGAAGAGGATCTCAGAAAATGGAAAGATCTACCATAATTATGGATTGGTAGAAATAACTTTGTAAAAATGGCCATCTTACCAAAAGCAATCTACAAATTCAATGTAATCCCCATCAAAATCCCAATACAATACTTCAAAGACACTGAAAGAGCAATTTTCAATTTCATATGGAAAAGCAAAAAACCTAGGATAGCAAAAAACAATTCTTTTTTTAATTAGATATCTTGTTTATTTACATGTCATGCAATATCTCCTTTCCCAGTTACCCCTCAAAAAACAACAGCAACAACAACAAGAACCAACCCCTGTTCCCTCCCTCCTCTCCCCACCCTCTGCTTGCCACCCCACCCTCCCTGCTTACTGGCCATGGCATTCCCCTACACTGGAGCATAGAACCTTCACAGGACGAAGGGCCTCTCCTCCCATTGATAACCGACTTGGTCATTCTCTACTATACATATGCTGCTGGAGCCATTAGTCCCACCATGTGTATTCTTTGGTTGGTGGTTAGGTCCCTAGGAGCTCTAAGGGTACTAGTTAGTTCATATTGTTGTTCATCCTAAGGGGCTGCAAACCCTTTAGCTCATTTGGTCCTTTCTCTACCTTATTCATTGGGGACCCTGTTCTCAGTTCAATGGATGGCTATGAGCCTCTACTTCTGTATTAGTCAGGTACTGTCAGAGCCGCTCAGAAGACAACTATACGAGGTTGGATTGTCCTTCCTTCAGTCTCTGCTCCATAGTTAATCTCTGCAACTCCTTCAGTGGGTATTTTGTTCCCCCTTTTAAGAAAGAATGAAGTATCCACAATTTGGTGTTCCTTCTTGAGTTTCTTGTGGTTTGTGGATTGTATTTTGGGTATTCCAATCATCTAGGCTAATATCCACCTATCAGAGAGTGCATACCATGTGTATTCTTTTGTGATTGGGTTACCTCACTCAGGATGATATTCTCGAGATCCATCCATTTCCCTAAGAATTTCATAACTTCATTGTTTTTAATAGCTAAGTAGTACTCCATTGTATAGATGTACCACAATTTCTGTATCCATTCCTCTGTTGAGGGACATCTGGGTTGTTTCCAGTTTCTGGCTATTATAAATAAGGCTGCTATGAACATGGAGGAGCATGTGTCTTTATTACATGTTGGAGCAGCTTCTGGGTATATGCCCAGGAGTGGTATAGCTGGGTCCTCTGCTGGTACTATGTCCAATTTCCAGAGGAACTGCCAAACTGATTTCCAGAGTGGTTGTACCAGCTTGCAATCCCACCAGAAATGAAGGAGTGTTCCTCTTTCTCCTCAACCTCTCCAGCATCTGATGACACCTGAAATTTTTATCCTAGCCATTTTGACTGGTGTGACATGGATTCTCAGGGTTGTTTTGATTTGCATTTCCCTGATGACTAACAATATTGAATATTTCTTTAGGTGCTTCTCAGCCATTTGGTATTGATCAGTTTAGAATTATTTGTTTAGGTCTCAGATTCCTTCCAGTCTGTCTGGGTTGGTGTCCAGAGCAGACCTTGGGTGCAAGCTCTGCAGCCAATTCCACAACACCCAGAGGAAGCTCCACTCCCAGGCACTCTGACACACCCAGGATCAGAGGTGAGGAGGAACCAACATCTGTCCCAACACTGGGAGAAACTGGGACCAGCAGGACCAGGCACACAGGAACTCCACCAACCCAGTGTCTTGGGTTCCTTCTGGTGTCCAAAGCAGACCTTGGGCACAAGCTCTGCAGCCAGTCCCATAACACCCAGAGGAAGCTCCACTCCCAGATGACCTAACAAGCCCAGGATCACAGGATCCCAGAATTACAGGATCACAGACACAGCTTGACTCTGAGGAGTTCTGACACAGCCAGGATCACAGGAAGGACAGGCTCCAGTCAGATTTAGCAAAGGCAGATAGCACTAGAGTTATCCAGATGGTGGGGGGCAAGCATAAGAAAATAAATAACACAAATCAAGGTCACTTGGCATCATCAGAACTTAATTCTCCCACCATAGCAAGTCCTGGACACACCATTACACCAGAAAAGCAAGATTCAGATATAAAATCACTTCTCATGGTGATGATACAGGACTTTAAGAAAGACATAAATAGCACCCGCAAAGAAATACAGGAGAACACAGGTAAAGGGCTAGAAGCCTTTCAAGAGGAAATACAAAAATCCCTTAAAGATCTTCAGGAAAACACAAACAGGTGAAGGAAATGAGCAAAACCATCCAGAATCTAAAAATGGAAATAGAAATGAAAAAGAAAACAAAAAGAGAGACAACCCTGGCCATACAAAACCTAGGAAAGAAATCAAGAATCATAGATGCAAACATCACCAACAGAATAGAAGAGATAGAAGAGAGAATCTCAGAGGCAGAAGACACCACAGAAAACATTGACACAACAGTCAAAGAAAATTCAAAAAGTAAAAAGCTCCTAACCCAAAACATCCAGGAAATCCAAGACTCAATGAGAAGACCAAACATAAGGATAATAGGTATAGAAGAGAGTGAAGATTCCCAATATAATGGGCCAGCAAATATCTTCAACAAAATTATAGAAGAAAACTTCCCTAACCTAAAGAAAGAAATGCCCATGAACATACAAGAAGCCTACAGAACCCCAAATAGACTGGACCAGAAAAGAAATTCCTCCTGACACATAATAATAAAAACACCAAATGCACTGAACAAAGAAAGAATTTTAAAAGCAGTAAGGGAAAAAGGTCAAGTAACATATAAAGGCAGGCCTATCAGAGTTACACCAGACTTCTCACCAGAGACTATGAAAGCAAGAAGATCCTGGACAGATGTCATACAGACCCTACAAGAACACAAATGCTAGCCCAGGCTATTATATCCAGCAAAACCCTCAATTACCATAGATGGAGAAAACAAGATATTCCATGACAAAACAAAATTTATACAATATCTTTCCACAAATCCAGCTCTACAAAGGATAATAGATGGAAAACATCAACAGAAGGAACAAAACTACACCCTAGAAGAAGCAAGAAAGTAATCTTTCAACAAATCCACATGAATCTAATTCCACCTCTTACAACAAAAACAACAAGAAGTAATAATTACTTTTTCTTAATATATTAAAATGAAAATTAATATTACCAACATATCCTAATCGATTGAGATCCAATAATATGAGGAATTAGAAATTTGTTGAT
>JADRCD010120875.1:0-43454 GCA_019843815.1 Montemys delectorum
AGGATCCATGGGTCCAGGAATCAAGGGGTGGAAAAGGGAATAGTTCCACTCACTATCACTCCTAGTGACCCTCTAGGAAAATTTTTGCTTCCTGTCCCCACAACTCTAGGTTCTGCTGGCCTAGAAGTTTTGGTTCCAGAGGGTGGAGTTCTCCTACCAGGAGCCACAACAAACATTCCATTGAACTGGAAGCTCAGACTTCCCCCTGGTCATTTTGGGCTTCTAATGCCCTCAAACCAACAGGCTAAGAAGGGAATAACAGTATTAGGAGGAGTGATAGATCCAGATTACCATGGAGAAATCGGATTGCCTCTTCACAATGGAGGTAAGCAAGATTATGTCTGGAGTGCAGGAGATCCCTTAGGGCGTCTCTTAGTACTTCCATGTCCTGTGATTAAGGTCAATGGGAAATTACAACAGCCTAATCCAAGCAGGATGACAAAGGATGCAGACCCATCAGGAATGAAGGTATGGGTCAATCCTCCAGGAAAAGAGCCAAGACCTGCTGAGGTGCTTGCTGAGGGGGAAGGAAATACAGAATGGGTAGTAGAGGAAGGTAGTTATAAATACCAGCTAAGGCCACGTAATCAGTTGCAGAAACGAGGATTATAAGTAATATGAATGCTTCTGTATTATTTTGTTAAGAATACACTTTTCTTCCAATTTCTTTAACATCAATTGGTATTTAAGTTGAGACACTAAAGAATGTTCCCAAGGGACATTGTAAATTTATAAATGCGTTTGCGATTGTACGAGGAATAGTTATATCATGTTAGGCGTACTCATGATTTTGTTATTGTTTCATGTGGACATGGGATATTATTTGTGTCAAGTTGACAAGGGGTGGATTGTAGTGGCTATTCCTGGTTGTCAACTTGACTACATCTGAAATGAATTACAATCCAGAATTAGAAGGCTCACCTGTGACCCTAATCTGGAGGCTGAGAGATACAAGTTTCTGACCTGAATCTTGGCATGGAGACCTTGAGGAATAGTGGCTACGAATCCCATAGGATTAACATAGAAAGCTCTGAGTTCAAGGTCATCCGGGGTTAAAGGTGTGGTGGCACACACCTTTAACGTGGGCCACACTTTTTGCTGGAGACGTATATAAGGACATTGAAAGAAGGAAAGCTCTCTCTGCTTCGCCTGCTTGCCTTGTGGGACTGAGCAATTGCTGGATCCTTGGACTTCCATTCACAGCTGCTGCCGCGACTGTTGTTGGAGTTGATTGTTGGGAGTTGGACTACAAACTGTAAGTCATCAATAAATCCCTTTACTACATAGAGACTAAGTTCTGTGACTCTAGAAGAACCCTAAGACACCTTGTCATAGCAATCAACAAACTTCTGTCCACACATGAAAGAATTAAGATACAATGAAGTCTATACATTACAGATATGACTAAACTTTCTCATTACATAGCACTTTATAAGTTTTCTCAATAAAATGTATGAAGCACAGAAAATATTTCCATTGTTTTCAGCAGCAATATGTTCAAATAGCAGTAATGGTTTTAGCTTCCTGAGGATTTATTTTTATTATGACCCTCAAGAAAATGTTTGGATTTTATGAAAATGGATGTTTTATTTTGTAAAGACAAGTTAAAGCCCAGAGAGGACAGAATTTTCAGTCATTACATGTGCTGGTGAAAGGGGCAGTCATTCAAACATTTTAGTTAAAGAACCCCTGTTCTTCCTGTCAGGTACATAACTCTAGGTAATGGCAGTTGGTCCACTGAGAAAGTCGTATTTGAAAGTCAGTATTGTCAGTATTTAGTACTATCGTTGATTCTAGGAATTGAGAATTTAATCTAGAACATATAATACCATCTTAAATATTTAAAATACTTTTCAAGCTGTGTACCACCCCCAGGTAAACTTTTCTATATAATGTGATATTTTTGTTAATCTCAGGATAGAGTAATAATTTACATAAAATTTTACATAAAGTAATTTACTGTAAATAATTTACAGTATTATATAGGTAGTATAGTGTAAGATAAAAACCAACCACTAATGGTTGGAATGTTAGCAGGAATGTTAGAGGAACCTTGCACAGACAAATATGTAAATACAAGCATGTGAGGTTATGAAGTTAGTGAGACTTACTTCAGGCTAATGATATAAAATGCCACAAAATTTCATGAGGAAGAAAATTCCTGCCAAAATTAACTCTAAATTTAGTAATTTCTACTCTTTAATGATGCATGCTAATTTAATGGGTGAAAACAGCAGTATTTATGGTCTGAAAGAAATACACATTGCTAGCAAAGACAAACGCTAAACAAAACAGCATAGAAATAATTTACCTTTGTATAATTTATGTTTAGCTCTATAAAAGGTTTGGTGAAGACTTTTTATTTTCACTTTCTTTAGAATGACAACAATCTCTGTTATACTATCTATGGTGATGGTCTGGTATTTTAATTGGCTCTGTTGACTAAGAGGGGAGAAGTTGCTAGGGCTTAAAACTCTTATTCCAAACATGATATCACTGCTGTAATTCTGTTTGTGAGTATGTGTATATCCAACACGATACAATGAGTTATCAAGACAAAATCTCACTTTGGTAGATAAATCTCCAGACTCATCACCGACGGACGGCACTAGATCCAACAATTCATTCATAACTTCTAAGATATAGGCACTGTCATTGTAAATTTGGTCCATTGGTGCTAGTGTAAATTATATTCTAATCAGTTGGTCTCCTAAGATCTAAATATTCTAATTATCTAATTGGTCTTTCAGTAAATTACTGTTGTTCATTTTGGGGAAACTTATTCCAGATTTTTCTGGAATAAGGAATTTATTCCAGATTTGGTTTTCCTATGGCAATTCAGTTTTTATCCTCAAAAGAGATAGACTTTCTTTTTAATGAATGGTTTCCTAGGTTGGAAACTGGCAAAATTCTAAATACTGTATTGAGAGAGAATAATTATTGATACAAGAATCCATAACAACTTTTTTTTTCTTTTGCTGGCATTTGACAGTGTCCATTAGGGTAGCTGTATTTCTTTAAGCCACCGCTCTAACTTTAATTAGCAATTCCTATAGCTTATAAATCAAACACTATTCTTATTGATCTTCCATTTGTGTTTCTGATGGAACCTTGAATCATACTATCCAATGCTATTGAATTCCATACTTCAAAGTCAAGTGTGTTTACTAAATATGCCACTTGCATATATCTTTTTTTTTTCAACTATCTGGTTCAATCCAATACAACTCATTCAGATCAGAATACTCCACAGATACTATGAAATAATTCAATAAAAAAATCTTGTACTATCAATTTGTACATATGATTTATCTACAGTATCATATACCAGTCAGCAACTAGATGTAAGAAGATATATTTGCTTTTTCCATTCATTGCTGCATAGCATACTTGGTATGCCTCCACTGTATTTTTAAGGTTTTTTTTTTTTTTTTTTTGCCTTAATAAAAATGTATTTAAATAAGGTCTTCTCATTAATATTTACTTACATTATTCTTTTTTTTTCTTTTTTTTCTTTCGGTTTTTCGAAACAGGGTTTCTCTGTATAGCCTTGGCTATCCAGGAATTCACTCTGTAGACCAGGCTGGCCTCAAACTCAGAAATCCACCTGCCTCTGCCTCCCAGATGCTGAGATTAAAGGCATGTTCCACCACTGCCCGGCTACTTACATTATTCTTAATTGATTATTTATTTTTAAAAAATGCATACTTATTGTGGATTATAGTAAGTGGACCCAAAAGCATTTCTCATCAAGCTTTTACTCTACAATTGTTCAATCATTCAACATCAACAGTCATCCCAATATCATAACATTGATATTTTTTTCTTATTTCAACATAGAACATCACCCAACCCCTGAGGTTTGGTCTTCTGCTGTAATTGAGATTTATTGTGTGAGAAAATAATTTATTTTCAATAGTAGGGAAAGTAATTATAAATATAGGTAAAATAACATAAGTATAAACATAAACACAAAATAAAATTAATATAAAGTAAAATAAAAAGGATCCCATTAACTAAAATCTATCATATTGATACGTGTTATTAATATGTGAAAGTTTATTACCAATAAAGTCACATAATATGAGGAATATTCCTAAGTTTCCAATGACTCCAAATAATAATTTAAAGATTCTCTTGATCTAAACTTTGTGAAAATATTAAAATTATTTAACATCTTCATATTCAGATCCCAATGAGAGGGAAACAAAAAATACTTCATAATGAGAAACCATTATTATTAATTAAAAGGAATTCTGAATATTCCCTTCTCCTGTTGCCATTTATATGCAGTTGGAGTAACCATAAGCTGTTGTCTTTCTTCAATGGAAACTTGCTTCCTGAGAGCATTACCTGAATTTTTATAGTTCATGGATCTTGACTCTGCTTCTGAGAGTTCTTATGGTTTTTATTATCCCCTGTGAGCCACAACTTAGTGGAGTAGGAGACTATATCCTCCTGGTGACTAGGTAGTTTAATCAGCATGTTTTCAATAGAGAGAAAATTAGAAAGGTACTAAAAATATTTTTCCAATCTAAGAGTTGCAAACTGTTTTATTTCAAACTGGACGAATTATTTCCTTTATTGCTTTATGCTATCACCATTGAGATGCTGTGCATTCTAGTGAGAAGAAATAAAGGCAGATAGTAGTTGATTCATTATGTGCTTATCTCCAATGTGAACATATTGTAAATGAAAATTAATTAAATACCCTACTGAACATCATATCCCACTAACACAGTGCTCCAGACTGTACCCTTTATTTCCTCTAAGGATCATGTGACCACTTGAGAGCTAAAGCTTACACTTCTTGTCAAAGATGACCATTTTAGTCATTGCTATATGTATGAAATAAATTTAGTAGTCAAATTTTTACATATAGTTGTATCATCTAAAATTAAAAATTTCTGTACCTCAAGATATTGTAAATATGAGGTTATCTGTCTTTGATGGTTTGAATGACAATGCAGTGTTATTGTGAATTAATAGTCATCATTTTATGGAACTATTCGGGAAGGCTTACAAGGTGTGTGCTCTACACAGAAGGCAAGCAACTTGGGAGGAAGGGTGCTTTGAGGTTTCAAAAGACTTGTGCCATTCCAGTGTTTTCTATATGCTCATGTTTGTGGATCAAGAGATGAATTGCCAGTTGTCTCTGCTCATGTCTTGGTCTCCCATCATGAACACTAACCCTTTGAACCTGGAAGCCCAGTTAACTATTTTTCTCTATGTATTTTCTTTGATATAGCATTTTGTCACAGAAGTAGAAAAGAGACTAGAATACGATGTTTATCTATAAGGGGCAGAGAAGCAAAAGAAAAAAAAGAAGAAAGGAAGAGAGAAAGAAAGAAAGAATGAATAAAGAAGGAAAGGAAATCTATCATTTCAGGAGAAAAGATTTATTATTAAAGCAGGGTCATGTTAAGGGATAACAAAAGAAAACAGGAATAAAAAAATAATTGGAGCTTTTAAGAATATTGAATTTGCTACTGTTAGAGCATCAGAACTACTTGTTTGATTGAACTGTTAGAAAAGTCCAATTAACAATGTCGGTACACTGGATTCTTCCTCATCTTGACTCTCATGCTAACTAGATTATATTATTCTTGAGGCAATGTTGAGGTACAGACAAAATAGCAGCATGAGAAGTCTGTAGGTTCTCAAGCTCCATACTGACTGTCCTATTAGCTTCAAATATCAACTTGACACAGCCTAGATGCAGTGGAGGAAGAATCAGTCTGGGCACATTTGGAGAGGGCTGTCTTGATTGTTACATATTGTAGGAGTCCCCAGCCCACTGTAGGCAACACTCTTCTCTAGGAAGGTGGATCTGGACAGTATGAAAAAGTTACTTAAGTATAGGCATATTATCAAAGTTGCAAGAAGTTTTTAGCCATACTTTCTCCATCAGATTCTTGTCACAGCTCCTACCTGAAATCCCTTAAATGATGCATGCAACCTGGAAATGTAAGCCAAATACACCCCACCTTGCTCAAAGTTGATTTTATTCATTATATTACCATAGCAATAGTAGGAAACTAGAACCTACCCTCTAACTATACCCATTAAGCTGAGGATGATAAATGCTTGGCTGGGAAAGGTGGTTCATGAGTCAAAAAGACTTACCTAGTGTAGAAAAGTTTAGGATCTGCTTCAACCAAACTCATTGCAGAAAATGAAAAAAAAAAAAAAAAAAGTTGCAATGTACAATTTTAGAATGCAAAATTTCTCTGAGTAAGTAAAATATTTACACTTTATATAAAATAAAACTCTTATTGTCATCTTTATGGTCCTATAATACTATCTTCCTACGCTGTATGCCACACAAACAAGCCAATTAATATTCACTGGATTAGGAACGTGTGCTATCCATCTATGAAAACTTAAGGAACATCATGTTCTTAAATAACATTATAAAAAGAACAATACGTCTAAAATTATCAATTAGTCAACTATGTGTGGGGAGAATATGAATGATAAAATAAAAATCAATAGGAAGAAAATGTTGAGAAAGGAGGCAAGTGTGAAAACCTCCTGTGAAGATATTGCTTCTTCAAATGTAACAACCTAACTAGTTTGAAATTAAAAATTTCTTTAGCTTTTATTTAATTTTTTTAAAGAAATATCTGACAACAATCCAATTTAATTGTCTCATTATAAAAGCAATTCTTGGTCTAAGTCTACACTAAACCTATCTTGACACAAAATGAGACCTAAGAATTTGAACTGGATGATAGTGCAATGATGGACATGCAAAAGGAAGATTAGTCCTTGAGTTGTATTCTCCTGATGTGTGTCAGGACTACACTTATTTCTAATCACATATCAACCCTGCCTGCAAAGTCGCTACAAGTTAAAAGTCACAGGTGGTACTTTTCACTTGATCTAAAACTCTAACGGACCTAACAGATGTTCCCACACAATCCTTTATTTGTAAAACCAGTCACACTGCCACTTCTCTCTTTTAAAGCACTAGCTAAGCATGTACATATGAAGCAAAGTGATTGTGAAAGTGAATTAAAATATGAAACACTGGTGTGGCCTGACACATTTATCATTCCAGAAAGGTTCATTTTCTATTTCATCTTTTCTCTAATCATTCTCATTTTCAAATGAAGCATATTTGAGAATTTAGTGTGATCTAAGCAAACAAGGACCTTGTTAGCCAATTGAATTATTCAGGTTTTTTTTTTTTTCTTTCTACCTGTTGTTTCAAATTAGAATTGATCCTTTTGTACTGAGCAAACACACATTTATTTACAAATCTGAAATACACTCGGCACAGAAATTAATTGAAATTGTAGTGTGGGGAAAAATTCCATCAGATCTGTGAGCTTGGAAAGCAGAACTTGACAGAATCATGTACAATGAGCGGAGAGGCAGCTCTACCTACATCAAAGTTAGCCACCCTTTTCTAATTTTTATCCTGAAGGGATCTTCATACTTATTATATCTGACGTGTTTGCACTTTGGTTTTTAAGTACATAGTACAATCACTTGGATTATAAGGCTTATGCAGAAGCCTACCGAGATGGTGAATGGTGGAGTTTAATTATAAATCCATACCTATTGGCCTTCATTCAACAATCCTAATATTTATATATTTCTTGCTACTGCACTCCCCTTAGTCCCAGACCAACACATATCCTACACTTCTATCTAGGGTTAAGGAGTGCTTTTGTTTACTGATACAAATTTTATTTTCAGATTTGACAACACTACCCTATTTAAGAAAAACAAACAAACAACTCTACATAAAGAGTATTTTTTTCTATTTCTGCAAACATTGACCTTCATACATTTATGGGTCATACTAAAGGAACATGTGTTTTCCACAGTCTCATTGACTTTAACAGTGTTGAGATGGAGCCCAGAATGTTGTGCGTTTTAGGCAATTCGTCTCCCACTGAGCTACACGCTAGCATGAACAGCTTTATTCTTGTAACATATGGTAGGAACATTTTTATTTGAATTTTTAAACTATTTTTTATTTTCATGTTAGATTATTTTATGTGACTTTCTTCTGTGTTTGGACTTCATTGATTCGTTCACTTGGTCACTGCTTACTATATGTCGAAACAGTCCATATTTTTCCTTAAAACTGGCTTCCATCATAAGTTGGATAGTTTCTATCTTTCCCTGATACCACTGGATTGTTCTTATCTTTTGGAAACTAAAATTTAGAATATATGTGTATATTACCTCCTGTGAAACCTCTTCAGACCAGGCTCATTCAAGGACATGTCAAGTTCTACCTCCTGTGAAACCTCTTCAGACCAGGCTCATTCAAGGACATGTCAAGTTCTAGAATATTTTAAAATATAATTCCAAGCTTATAAAATATAACTTAATGCCAATACTGAAGAAATAAACCTGTTTTTCCAAGAGAAAATTTCCAACTCTCTGTTGCCACTTACATCTCCGTACATATGCCAAACTCAATTTGCAGGCTAGCTTCCACATACTATGAGCTATCAGAAGTCTTCAGGCTAAATCCCAAAGATGCTGATGTTGGACAGGATAACATTTAATTTCACTCATTTCAGTAAAAACTTTTGCAGTTACAATGTTTTCATATTTAATTTCTATCCATCAAACACTTAAGAGACAGAAGGGAATGAAAGTTTAAACAAAAGATGAAACAGTACTGAGAAAGGACCTTGTTGAGGTTCCTGGCCACTTCAATATTCATGCATTTGTTCTTATACTGTTTTATTCAAAATTTAATTAGGTATTAAAGAGAAGCAAGTAACATAATTAATACAAAGTTTACAGGAAACAGTAATAGAAGAAAATCCAATGTGCAAACAGGTCTACTGCAGTAAAGGGAAAAAGGATGAAAATAAAAGTTTCCTCGATAAATGGTTTCGTAGAGTAACAAAAGAAAAGCTATTGCAAGAATTGTAGTTGTTGTCATTGTACAAGGAAACCCAAACCAAAAACACCTTTTGTCCATGACTTAAAAATAATAAACCAAAAAGGAGTTCAATCATTTAAATATGCTTCAATATCTAGTGTATTTGAGGACAAAATAAAATATAACAGTAAAGAACAACAAAAATTATGTAATACCAAGATGACAAAACAGGGAGGATAAGGGAAATCTATCATAGAACTTGAAAGGTCAGCTCTGATGCAATAGGCTTTGCAATACAAAATTCAAACTTGTTTGCAAGTAAACTAGACTATATTAACCTACTACAACAGACAACAAGATAATCAAAATGATGATTTCATTCATTTTGGGGTACCTATATTATTTTATTTGTTTTTGACAAACACTTTCTTTTTAATAAAAAAAAATTGTAGCCGGGTGTGGTGGTGCACGCCTTTAGTCCCAGCACTTGGGAGGCAGAGGCAGGCGGATTTCTGAGTTCGAGGCCAGTCTGGTCTACACAGTGAGTTCCAGGATAGCCAGGGCTACACAGAGAAACCCTGTCTCGAAAAACCAAAAAAAGTATTTACTTAGATATTTACTTAGAAGCATTCAGAATGTCAACAAAACAACTGCAAATTTATTTATTTATTTATTTATTTATTTATTTATTTATTTATTTATTTATTTTTGCAGTTACAGAGTGGTATTCAGTTAACAGAACAACAATTATCTTCGTATAAGCTGCATCAGAGACAACTGAAGATGAACAAAAAAAGAAAAAAAGAAAAAAAACAAAAATAAAACCAAAAGGGAAATAAAACAAAACAAAACAAAAACCAAACTACTGTCCCCATATGTAACTAATTTGTGCTGTGCACCAACAAGAATCTGCTTTAAATTTCCATGCCAATTTACAACCCCCAGACTGTACCAGACAAGGTTAGTGGCTATTGAAAATACCACCAGGAGAGGGCTATCTAAAGACACATTCGATAGTGTGTTAACTATACAAAAAAAGACACTGTACAGTTTAAAAACAAATCTTACACAGTCTTACATTTCAATTTTTTCTTTAAAAGGAGTGAGTTGTGTACAGGGGGGTTAAATGCTTTATAGACAAGAAAAAAAACTGCACTAGAATCAACTTATTCATCATCATCTTCTTCTTCTTCATCTTCGTCTTCTTCCTCCTCCTCTTCCTCGTCCTCTTCATCCTCTTCCTCATCTTCCTATGTGTTCTTTTTCTTGCTCTTTTCAGCCTTGACCACTCCCCTTTTTTGCTGCATCAGGTTTTCCTTTAACTCTGTAGGCAGCAATATCCTTCTTGTACTTCTCCTTCAGCTTGGCAGCCTTCTTCTCGTAGGACTGCTTGTCATCAGCTGCAGTGTTATTCCACATCTCTCCTAGTTTCTTTGCAACATCACCAATGGATAAGCCAGGATGCTCGCCTTTGATTTTGGGGCGGTACTCAGAACAGAACAAGAAGGCCGAAGGAGGCCTCTTGGGTGCATTGAGGTCCTTGAACTTCTTTTTGGTCTCCCCTTTGGGGGGGGATGTAGGTTTTCATTTCTCTTTCATAACGAGCCTTGTCAGCCTTTGCCATATCTTCAAATTTCCCCTTTTCTTTAGCAGACATGGTCTTCCACCTCTCTGAGCACTTCTTGGGGAACTCTGAGAAGTTGACAGAAGCATCCGGGTGCTTCTTCTTGTGCTCCTCCCGGCAAGTTTGCGCAAAGAATGCATATGAGGACATTTTGCCTCTCGGCTTCTTAGAATCTCCTTTGCCCATGTTTAGTTGATTTTCCTCCGAGAGGCACCAGAGTCGCACAGTGCACGTCCGGCTCTCGCTTGCCCCGGCGCTGTCTCTATGGAGCTCAATGTACTGCAATGGCTGTGAGAGCGGGAGCCAGACGCCTGACAAACACTTTTTAAAAAAAGTTTGGTATTATCATGTTTTCCCCTTCCCTCCCTCCCTCTAAACTGTCCAATATTCCACCCTTGTTCTTTTCCATTAGTTATCACATAATAATGTGTATCCATTGGCATATGCATAGATATTCCTAAAAACATCAATACAAATTTTTTTTTCATAAAATATACTATCATCACAGTTTCTCCCTTTTTCCCATATCTTCCTCACCTCTCAAAGCATCCAATTCTGTTCTTATTCTTTCATATAATAAGCAGACAAAAATAATAATAAAAGAATAAAAGCAAAACAACAAACCAAAACATAAGACACAGACCACACACCACACAAAGCAAAAATTAAAATCACACAATTGGAAACCATAATCTACAAGATAGAGAAAAGTCAGACAAAATATGCCCAAACAAACCAATATGAGAGAAATGCTGCCTATGTCCTGCTAGGAATGGGGCCTGAAGTTAAGTGCTGTTAACATACCCAGTGAGACTCCTTTGAAGATGAATGCTCTTTCCTTTACAAGCAGATGCTAATTGGAGAAAGTTTCTTGGGTGAGGATGGTTGTCAGTGTCTATATCTCTTCTCAGAGCTGAGAACCTGCAAGTCTTCAATTTTCAGAGGTCTTTGTGAATCCATACTGTGAGTCCTGTTACAGCTGGAAGACACTGTCTCCTTGAGATCATTCATCCTTTCTGACTCTCACACTCGTTCAGCCTCTTTTTACCAAATACCTCCCTGAGCACGTGTGTTTGGGGGTGTCCTCAGTGACCTATTTTGTAAAAGATATAAACTTTAAAACTGAAGCTATAAATTTGGTTTTATGAC
Source organism: Montemys delectorum (assembly GCA_019843815.1). NCBI lineage: Eukaryota > Metazoa > Chordata > Mammalia > Rodentia > Muridae > Montemys > Montemys delectorum. The sequence continues at coordinate 11,631 of JADRCD010120875.1, forward strand.
AATTTTAAAAGCTTTTATAATTCTTTATGAACTATATTAATTCAACCATTCAAAAATATCATAGAATTGAAAATTGAAGGTTGAACTACAACAAACTGTCTTGTTATTTGTTCTCTGGGGGCTAAGTTTAATTTTTTTCTTTTGTATTTACATTTTCAACTTGATTGCAGAATAATTTTCATACAGCACATCTTATAGTTTATGAATTCAGTTAATGGACCGACTGCTGAAGCACAATAAATATTAAAGCATTTGTTTTGCTTTTAAAAATGATTATCCCTAACCTTAGAGAAACTTGAGGCCCCAGGAATTGGGGAGGACTGGTAGGGGTGGGGGTTGGAGTGTGGGTGGGAACATCCTCTTGGACACAGGGGGAGAAGGAATGGGATGAGGAATTGTGGAAAGGAGGACTGGGATTGAGGTAATGACTGAACTGTAAAAAATAAATAAAACTAATAACAAACAAATAAACCCCCAAAATTATTATCTCTCATAAGAAATGGGTTCCATTGAGAACACAAACACATGTGTTAGTATAGAACTCAGCATGTAATAATTTGATGATTGATGTTAATATGTAAGTATCTTAATAAAAAGAAAATGAAATACTTATATCTGAGAGTAACTCTTATTTTCTTTTTTATAGATTTTGATTGCCTCAGTTTTTAGATACAGTAATTTGACCAGACTCTTCTGAAACTACTTTCAGAATTATAATTGTTTATCTTTGTCTAGTATTGAAGCAAAGTACAATAAGCATGTTCATATTCTAAATTACTAACAATCATTATGTCGTGTTGTCACTCATTCATTAAATGATTTAGTGAAAAACAAGTTTTGATATTTATTCAAATGAGAAGTTATACCCAAGTATTTTCAAAATGTGAAATGCTATGATCTCATTTTTACTTAGAAGTAATCAATGAAGAGCTACAAGCAACCAATTGCTGCTGAGAGACAGAAAATAAGCACCATGGTAGGTTATTCAATCTCAGGTGTTTAGCGTTTAACATACAGGAGAAACACTAAATGTACTCAGTGGCATATGAGTGACACAATAGTAGTCACAAGTAAAATGGTCATGAATTTGAAAGGGAGTGGTGGGAGTGGGACGTTAAGTAGAGAGAGAGAGGAAGAAATCATGTACAAATTAAATGAATTAGATAATTATGTGAGGAAACTGTTTTTAAATGATATGCTGTAAAGTAGTGCCTATAAGACAAATATTGAAAAATCAATAAATGCATATTTTGTAAAAAGTATTTTATTATGTTGTTTGAAGTACCTTGCATACTATAGCACTATCTGAATGATTTTTAACATACATGTAACGATATATATAAAGTCTATAAATCCTTTGACTAAGTGGAAGTATTAAAGGCCTATTTATTCTTGTTCTTCAGTGAAAGGTTTACCAGTTTTCATTAAAGTACTTTAAGTTTATTGGCCAGAGCTGTCTTATATATGCCAGTGTGCTACATGAGATGGCAGCATATATTATGTTGAAGAATAGGTCTTAAATAGCTGACACATTCCTTAGCAATAAACCACTGATGGAAAAACTGGCCTTCCTTCAATTCATAAATTTCAGTAAGGACTTTTGCAAGTGGCTTACAGCATGTTGCAATCCTCATTTCAAGGAACCAAATAGACTCTTCAGGCCACTACAGGCACCAAACATGCATGTGGTGTTCTTACATACATGCAATAAAAACACACATAGATATAGACTTGTGTTTTTGTTTGAGTCATATAAATAGAATTTATTAATGAGAAAACATCATCCATATTTACTCAATTTTGTCTCTTTTTTCATTAAATCTCAAAAGAACTTATTGATTTTTTGTACTTGGCCATTTCCATATTATCTTTTTGATTTTATTACCTCTGTACAGATGTACTTTTAACTTACCAAAGTAACTTTCCAGATTCTCATCTAAATAAACGTAGAAGCTTCCAGTTTATTTTCAATTGAGTTGGGACTTAAATTGGTAGGTTGTGTCCTTTTACAATTCAGAAAGATGCACTCTCCTACCTTTATCGGAGGAAAAGCAAGAACACTCTGGAAGATACAGAAGAAAAGCCCTCATTAGGGTCTATACTGGCTCATTAAACTTCTTACATCCATAATTTTAAAATACCCAGTTTGTGGCATTTTGTTTTGGATGCAACACCAGACTCATGTAAAAAGAAATAGATGAAAGTCTCCAAAAGAATTTATACAACTCCCAGCCAATAATGGTAGGTCCGAGTGAATTTTACCAAACGGTATTTTGCTAGTAATCAACTAAAGGAAAAGCTAAAGAATCTTGTGAGACACACAGGGTAAATTTTGTGCGGACTTGCAGTTCACCAGCACCCACGATCACCTGGACACAAACCCAGCCACAAACCCTCCACCTACACGCAGACCTGCCTGCAGTACGTGCTGGGGAAATGGTAGTACAAATGTTGTGGGAGTGGCCAAGCAATGTTTGGTTTAACTTGAGACCCTACTGCCAGAGGGAGCACATGCCTTACACTTCCTAGAGAAAGAGAAATTAGAGACTGGACTGCCGTAAGGTAGAACCAAGCACACTAGCAAAAAACGAAAAACCAAAAACGAAAAATCAAAAACAAAACAAAAACAAAACAAACAAACAACAACAAATCAAACCAACCAAAAAAACAAACAAAACTACAATGAAATGAATCCTAAGGATAACCTGCTAAACTTACATTTCAGTGCCTTTTCCAGTCATCTTCAGAGAGGCTTCCTCCTGCAGCAGATGCGATTGGGTGTGAGAGTCACAGCTAGACATTATGCAGAGAGTATAAATTAGAAGTCTTCACTGGGTCCCTTCACTTGGTACCTCAAAGAAGAGTAGGAGGAAAGATTGTAGGAGTCAGAGGGGCTGGAGGACAGTAGGAGAAGATGGCCCTAGAATCAACTAAACAGGGCTCACATGGGCTCACGAGACCAAAGCAGCAAGAGTGAGCTTACATGGGTCTGCACTAGATTTTCTGTATGTATGTGGTGGCTGTTCTTGGGAAACTTTAACAGTGGGACCAGGTATGTCTGACTCTTTTGACTACTTGTGCCACTCTTTCCCTCCTCTCGGGTTGCCTGTTACCACCTCAGCATGATGGCTTCTGCCTGTCTTACTGTATCTTGTTTCGTCATGGTTGGTTGTTGTCTCTTGGAGACCTGCTCTTTTTTGAAGGGAAACATGGGAATAAATGGTTCTGGGGAAGAGGAGTTGTGGGTAGGCAGGGCTGGGCCAAGTGGAGGGAGGGGAAACTGTGGTCTTGACATATTGGATGAGAGAAGAATCTAATTTTTTAGAAGAAAAAAGAAAACAGTTTCCTAAAGTAATTTTCAAAAGAGTCTATGGTCTCTTATGCTAAATTTTGAATTAATCACAAACATCATTTAGCTAGAGGCAGTCACCCTAAGCACAACATCACTGCCTGAGAACCTAATAAACACCGTGGTTGTTATCAGAATGCTTTGAGTAGAGGCATAAACTATGAGTTATACTTTTATCATCATATATGCTACAAAATAAAGTGTTCATTATGTGTGAGCATACATGTTTATTACATATTAGTTTGCATGTGCATATATAACATAGCATACAATTTTCTTAGTTCAGGTATAACTATTTATTGTCTTCTACACCTTGAAGTCCAGATTTGGAAAGGTTTGAGGGCTGATTTTAGCCATGGTGACTACCTACTTCTCCAATCAATTTGATTATATACTCCTCCTTGTAGATATTGTTCTTAAGTGTTAGCTTCCCATGGGCAGCAAGGTGGTTGTGCAACTCAGGGTGTGTGGCTTATACCATAAGAAAGAAAGAGAAGTTTGCAGTCACTGTCAAAAAAATAATAGGTCTACACTTTTCCTTCTTTAGCTTTGAAGAGAAAAAAAGGATAGCATTAAAGATGTGATCCACAAAGTATTCAAATTTAATTGGATCAGACTGTGAAGCAATTTTTTTTCTTTTGAACATTGTTGAATAAACGGCTATTTAGTAAACAAGCAGGAGGGTATAACAGCTAGGTGTGGTTCTAAATAAGAAACATAACTTTGCAGAGAGCTCCAGGGAGGTGACCATCAAATACCAAGTCTCCTGTTATGCCAAAGTAACTAACACTATCTTTGAATGGTGGGGGTGCATGAATAGGCCAGTCCTGCAGTTCCAAAGCTGTAGGGACTCCATGACCCAGGACAGCAAGCAGATAACCAGAAAGAGTCCTGGTGGAGATACAATATTGGTTGTGTCACAAAATCCAGAGCTCTCTAACCAGTCCAATAACCCACTGCAATGAACATTTGCAATTGAAAATGCATCTACAAAAAGAGTACACTCTGGGACACACTGCTGCGTGTTACAGCTTCCATGATGAGATATTTACTATGTTTTGTTTTGCTGTTTTAGTTGTTCTTCTCTTTGTTCTTTTTTTCTTTCTTTGTGTGTGTGTGTGTGTGTGTGTGTGTGTGTGTGTGTGTGTGTATGTTTTATTTTGAGGGGGCTGTAGCAAAGGTGAAGTGAAACTATGTGGGGAGGAGAGGATGTGTGGGACTGGTGTGAGTGATGTGTAACACAGTAAGAATCAATTTAAAAAATTAAAATACGTTTATGTTTTTGTGTACAATGTTCATGCCTGGTGTCTTCAGAGGCCAGAAGAAGGCATTGGATCATCCATAACTGGAGTTAGACATATTTGTGAACCACCATCATAGCTTATGGGCTCAACCAGTCTTCTCTAGAAGAGCACCTGCTATTCGTAACTACTGAACCATCTACAGCCCAAAAATGAATGTCTGTAAAACCTAACATAAATTTTCTCTTTCTTTCTCACTCTCTTCTTCCCTTTTCCTTCTTCCTCTTTTAGTATATTTGCCACTACTTTAGAAACAAACAGTGCAACTGTCAAAACAAACAAACAAACAAACAAAACAATACCACCACTACCAATTCCCTCCAAAACATATTTAATTCTAGGATATTTTCTGCTGTAAGTCTATTCTTGGCCCAAAATTACTACCTTTTATATTATATCAAAATGAAAGGTCATGGACTCCAGTGGAGTACCACTTTGAAGCATTGTTCATTCCTGCTTTGTTTGTTTGTTTGTTTGTTTTATAGAGGACAATGTTGACTCCAGTGGACATATCCAACAACTAATAAGCTATACTTTTTTAATATTTTTAATCCTCAAAGTTTTACATTTCTTTTATTTTGTTTACTTTACCAAGAAACTGCACTTATTTACTGACATGCATTATTTATTGTCAAGTGAAGACACATAAATTATTTATGTGAGTGGCACTAAGAGAGGAAAATTATGTTATTTTCATCAAAAGGTTAACTTTAAATAAGATATTTATTAATAACTTGATTTTCTTTAAGTCAAAGATGTGCTAAAATAGGAACACTTGAAAATGAAGCTTGAGAGCCGGGCGGTGGTGGCGCACACCTTTAATCCCAGCACTTGGGAGGCAGAGGCAGGTGGATTTCTGAGTTCGAGGCAAGCCTGGTCTACAGAGTGAGTTCTAGGACAGCCGGGGCTACACAGAGAAACCCTGTCTTGAAAAACCAAAAAAAAAAAAAAAAAAAAAAAAAAGAAAACGAAGCTTTAAATTATGTCAAAACTAAATACAACATAACTAAGCTGATAATAGTAAAATAGTAATATTAAAGGTAGTAAAGAACTGATATGACTATTTATACTGTAATTATCAAGTTTCAGCTGGAGAAACTGTATATTCTATATTTTAAGAAAGTACTATCATTCTGTGTTCAATTTGAAAGCATAATGGATATAAAAATAATACTAGAAAGTTTATTGTTAAATAAATGGGACACATGTAGAAATTACATTGTCAGATTATGCTTTATTATCTAATGCAAATATATTGCACTGTGGTTTCAGCACCATCTGTGATCAATTCTTTTTTTTTTTTTTTTTTTTTTTTTGGTTCGTTTGAGGGTTTTTTGTTTTGTTTTGTTTTGTTTTGTTTTAAGACAGGGTTTCTCTGAATAGCCCTGGCTGTCCTGGAACTCACTCTGTAAACCGAGCTGGCCTCGAACTCAGAAATACATCTTCCTCTGCCTCCCAAGTGCTGGGATTAATGGGGTGTGCCACCACTGCCCAGCTGTGATCAATACTGATATTGGTAATTACTAAAGAAGATCATCTGAGAACAGCTTTTCCATTAACATTGTCCATCAGTAATAGGCTTCTCCATATTACAGCATATTCAGAATTGTCTAATATGGTAAAAGTGTGACACTGATGTCTCAACAAGATCAATTTTATTTCCCAATAATTTTATATTTGTTTTAAATGAAAATTATTCAAATTTTGCCATGAAATGCACATGGATTGAAGTTCATACCACAAAGATATTTTTTGTCCTAATGTTATATAGCTGGAAATGGTTGTTCATGATTGCAATCCCAGCATTTTGGCGACTGAGATATGAGATTGGTGTGTTTCAGGTTAGGCCTGGCAATCTCTCCTGTGAAATGATACTCTGTCTCTATCTAACACTACAAAAACAAAACAAAAGTGACATATAAAAAACATATCAGGAGTCAAATTTTACACTTAAGAAGCTCCAGCTTCATCTCATGTAGTGTATTACAGTCACACAAGATTATCTATAAGCAATATAATGCTGAGTAGTTAGACATAGAAGATCCTCAGCTCTTTGTACTAAGTATTGCAGGATTATTTCTAAGTGAATGCAACATGGGAAATCTATCATGAACCACAATGGGTGTAATATTTAGATTTTAGATTAGAAATGTTATAGTATATACTATTTTTATGCATTTGCAAGCCAATGTGCATTAAAAGAAATAGTTATCATTCTAAAAAAAAATCCTCTAAATTGAAAACCAGTTTCTAAATCACCATGGTTTCTTAAAAAGTACATACATAGGAAAAATGAACAATATACTTCTACATTATATTCAGAAACATTGTACTGTATAAGGTACCCACAGATTTTTATGTTTAGCAAAAAGTTGCATGCACACACACACACACACACACACACACACACACACACACAGAGAGAGAGAGAGAGAGAGAGAGAGAGAGAGAGAGAGAGAGAGAGAGAGAGAAGCAGACATGTGGAAATCAATGATTGTGTAGGAAAGTTAGAGTGTCATAAGATTTTAATTTTAATTATATGCATACAAAATTTATTTATTCAGTGATACCTTCCACAGTTAAGGAAGAATCAGGTTGATTTGGGAAAATTGAAAGAGCATCATTAAATTAATTACATGTTTAAAGAAAAAAAGTAACTGTTAAAACTAAAGGATTTCAGATTATGCAACCAGAAAATAAATAGCTTACTGATAACGGTGTAAGACTTTATGTCGTTGATAGAGAAGTCAAACATGTATAGAAACCTGAGCTGGTGTCTCTGCTCATAATTAGAATTGATTTTATTACTGATTTTTGTTCTAACAGAAAAGAGCTGTCCTGGCAGCCAAGAGAATCAAAAGTAATAAAGCAGAAAAAAAAAAAAAAAAGCTTTCTCTTGAAAAACAATGTTGTCCCCTGGATGTGATGTTCCATACCTCCTGCACTTTCAAAATGCCCCGTCCTCACTGGATTTGCTATGTTCAAGCTTCAACACAAGGCTAGTAAGAAATATTTCTGTCACGCTTTGTCACAGACTATGTCTCCTCTGCCATTGCTCTCTGTCCTTCAAGGGTTCTACTTTCCTCCGGCTTCAGAGCTAGACATTACCCTTGCATATATCTAGGGCTGTTTGCAGACTCTGTTGCTTTACTGGCACCTTGGAATGACTGAATGCATCATTCAGTCCAATAATTACCTTCCATCATTAACGATAGAGGACCAGGCTCTCATGTGAACCACAAAACAAATACTTATTTGCTGAGCTATTCTTTCTCTTCACTCTGTAATAGTACTGACAACAACAACAACAACAATAACAACAAAAACAACAACAATAACAGAATAACGCACAGTACAGTTTCCTTTTATATGATAGTCATGAACACCTTTTTAAAAAATTGTTTCATTTATTTACATTCCAGACATTGCACCCCCCTCAGTCCTCCCTCCCACAGTTCCTCATCCCATTCCTCCTTCCCCTTGCCTCTAAGAGGGTGCTTACTTCCCCACCTCTATCAGGCCTCTCCTTTTCCTGAGGCCTCATGACTCTCAAATATTAAGTGCATCTTCTCTCACTGAGGCCAAAAAAGGCAAACCTCTGCTACATACATGCCATGGGCCTTGGGCCAGCCCATGTATGCTCCTGCTTGGTGGCTCAGTCTCTGGGAGTTCCCTGAGGTCTGAGTTAGTTGAGACTGCTAGCCATCCTATGGGGTCACTCCTGCCTTCAGCTTCTTCAATCCTTCCCCTAATTTAACTATAGGGGTCCCTGGCTTCAGTCCAATGGTTGGGAATATGTATCTGCTTGTGTCTCAGTCAGCTGCTGGTAGGGCATAACAGAGAACTCATCAATAAGCACATCATAGCATGGTAGTGGCAGGCATTGTTTGGCTCATGAAATGGATCCGGTCATTGGGTTGCTGCCTTTCCTTCAGTCTCTTCTCCCTATTTGTCACTGCAGTTCTTTTAGTCAGGAACAATTCTGGGTCAGAAATTTTGACTGCGGTTATTTACCTTGTCCCACAATTTGAGGCCATGTCTATCTACTGGAGGTAGACACTTCAGTTCCCTTTCTCCAGTGTTTGGCATTTTGGCTAGGGTCACCCCCAGTGAGTTCTGAGAATGTCTGGCCTCCTGGGTCTCTGGTAGTTTCTAGAGGGTCCAGCCACCTCCTACTTCTCAAGGCTGTTTATTTCCACTCATTCTCTTGGCCCTCTGGTTTTCTCACATGTCCCCTCCTTCCTCCATATCTGATTCTGTTCCACTTTTCACCTCCCTTGTCCCTCTTCCACCCAGGTCCCTCCCTCCCTCTGATTCCCATGAATATTTCCTTCCCCATTTTAAATGGAATTGAAGCATCCTCATTTGGGCATTTCTACTTGTTACACTTAAGGTGTGTAGGTTGTATCTTAAACATTCTGTATTTTTAAATTAATATCCACTTATTAGTGAGTATATTCCATGTATGTCCTTTTGAGTTACCTCACTCAGGATGACATTTTCTAGTTCCATCTATTTGCCTGCAATATTCATATGCCCTGGTATATGAATAGTATTCTATTGTGTAAATGAACCACATTTTCTGTATCCATTCTTTGGTTGATGGACATCTGGGTTGTTTCTAGCTTCTGGCTATTACAAATAAGGCTGATATGAATATGGTGGAGCATGTGTCCTATGTGGTATGTGGTATGTGGTATTTTGGCTACATGCCCAAGAATGGTATAGCTTGGTCTTCAGGTAGAACTATTTCTAATTTTCTAAGGAACCTCCTGATTATTATCCAGAGTGGCTGTACCAGTTTGCAATCCCACCAGCAATGGAGGAGTGTTCCTCTTTCACTGCATGTGCTGTCACCTGAGTTTTTTATCCTAGCCATTCTGATGGTTGTGAGGTGGAATCTCAGAGTTGTTTTGATTCGTATTTCTCTTATGACTAAGGATTTTGTATATTTCTTTAAGTGGTTCTCAGCCATTTGAGATTTTTCTCTTGTAAATTCTCTGTTTAGCTCTATACCTCATTTTTTTAAATTTAAATCAGTTTATTTAAGAATTTCCAACAATGACAACTCTTATATATACCTCATTTTTAATTGGGTTATTTGGGTTTGGGGAGGTTAACTTCTTGTGTTCTTTATATATTTTGAATATTAGTCCTAGGTTGGATGTAAGGTTAATGAAGATTTTTTCCCCAATCCATCGGTTGCTGATTTGTCCTATTTACTATGCCCTCTGCCTTACAGAAACTTTTCAGTTTCATGAGATCCCATTTATCAATTATTGATCTTAGAGCCTGCATCATTGGTGCTGAAAATTTCCCCCTGTGCCAATGAACAAGATTCTTTTCCACTTCCTCTTTTATTAGATTCAGAGTTTCAGGTTTTATGTTGAGGTCTTTTATCTACTTGCACTTGAGCTTTTTGCAAGGTGATAAATATTGATCTATATTTATTCTACTACATACAGAACAACTGTTAGGCCAGCACCATTTATTGAAGATGCTTTCTTTTTTCCACTGTATTTTTTTTTTTTTTTTTTTTTTTTTTTGTGGAATAGGAACAAGCTAAAGATCAAGTGTACATAGGTATATGGGTTTACTTCTGAGTCTTTGTTCCTATTCCACTGATAGCTCTACCTGTCTCTGAACCAATACCGTGTGTGTGTGTGTGTGTGTGTGTGTGTGTGTGTGTGTGTGTGTGTGATTTTTTAAAATCACTATTACTATGTAGTACAGCTTGAGGTCAGGGTTGGTGATTCCCCTGGAAATTCTTTTATTATTGAGAACTGTTTTGGCTATCTTGTTTTTTTCCCATATGAAGTTGAAAATTACTCTTTCCATGCCTGTAAAGAATTGTGTTGGAATTTTGATGGGGATTGCATTGAATCTATAGATTGATTTTGGCAAGATGGGCATTTCCCTATGTTAATCCTATCAATCCATGAACATGGGAGATCTTTCTATGTTCTGAGCTCCTGTTCAATTCCTTTTTTCAGGATTTTGAAGATCTTTTCATACAGAAATGTCACTTGCTTGGTAAGATTATACCAATATATTTTATACTATTTGTAGTTATTGTGAAGGTGTTGTTTCTCTAATTTCTTTCTCAGCCCACTTATCATTTATTTAAAGAAAGGCTACTGACTTGTTTGAGTTAAATCTATATCTGGCCACTTGGCTGAATTTATCAGCTATAGTAGTCTTCTGATTGAATGTTTTTGGGTTGCGTATATATGCCATCATAACATCCACAAATAGTGATACTTTGAATTCTTCCTTTCCAATATGTATCTGCTTGGTATCCTTTTGTTGTCTACTTGCTCTAACTAGAAGTTCCAGTACTGTATTGAATAGATAGGGAGAGAGTGGGAAACCTTGTCCTGGATTTTAGTGGGATTACTTCCAGTTTCTCTCCATTTAATCTGATATTGGCTGCTGTTTTGCTGTATATTGATTTTATTATGTTTAGGTATGTGCCATCAATTTCTGATCTCTCCAAGATTTTTAGCATGAAGTGGTATTGTACTTTGTCGAAGGCTTTTTTAGCATCTAAAGAAATGATCATGTGACATTTTTCCTGGAATTTGTTTGTGTAGGGTATTGTATTGATAGATTTTCATATATTGAACCATCTCTGCATCCCTGGGATGAAGCCTACTTGATCATGGTTAATGATAGTTTTGATATGTTCTTTGATTCATTTTGCAAGAATTTTGTTGAATAGTTTTGCATCGATAGTCATATGGCAAATTAGTCTGAAGTTCTCTTTCTTTGTTTGATCTTTGTGTGGTTTAGATATAAGAGTAACTATGGCTTCATATTTTGTGGTATAGTTTGAGGTGTACTGGTATTAGCTCTTCTTTGAAGGTCTGGTGGAATTCTGCACTAAACTCATTTGGCACCTGGGCTTTTTTTGACTGGGAGATTTTGGATGACTATTTTTATTTCCTTAGGGGTGATGGGACTGTTTACATAGTTTACCTTATCTTGATTTAACTTTAGTACCTGATATCTTTCTAGAAATTGATCCATTTCATCTAGATTTTTCAGTTTTGTAGAGTATAGGCTTTTGTAGTAAGTTCTGATAATTTTTATTTTTAATTTCCTCAGTTTCTCTTGTTATGTCTCCCTTTTCATTTTTGATTTTGTTAATTTGGATACTGTCTCTGTGCCCTTAGGTAGTCTGGCTAAGGGTTTATCTATCTTGTTGAATTTCTCAAAGAACTAACTCTTTGGTTTTTTTTTTTTTATTCTTTTTATTGTTCTCTTTGTTTGTAACATGTTGATTTCATCCCTGAGTATGACTATTTTCTGCTCTCTACTCCTCTTGGGTGTGTTTGCCTCTTTCTGTTCTAGAGCTTTCAAGTGTGCTGCTAAGTTGCATATATGAGATCTCTCAAACTTCTTTATGAAGGAAGTTGGTTTAATGAAGTTTCTTCTTAATGCTGCTTTCATTGTGCCCACAAATTAGGGTATGCTGAATCTTCATTTTCATTGAATTACATAGTCCTTGATTTTTTTATTTCTTCTCTGACCAAGTTATCATTGAGTAGAGAGTTGTTCAGTTTCCATGAGTGTATAAGCTTTCTATTGTTTTTGTTGTTATTGAAGTCTAGTCTTAGTCTGCAGTGACCTGATAGAATAGGACTATTGCAATTTTCTTGTATCTGTTGAGTCTTGTTTTATATATGATTATATGGTCATTTATTGAGAAGGTTCCATGAGGTGCTGAGATATATTCTCTTGTTTTGGGGTGAAATGTTCTATAGATATCTGTTAAATCCATTTAGTTCATAACTAATGTTTTACTGTGTCTCTGTTTAGTTTCTGTTTCAATGACCTGTCCATTGGTGTGAGTGGTGTTTTGAAGCCTCCCACTATTATTGTATGCTTTAATGAATATGAAATATCCTTTGCCATCTCATTTGATAACTTTTGATTTAAAGTACATTTTACTGAATATTAAAAGAGCAATTCCAGCTTGTTTCTTGGGACCATTTCTTTGGAAAATTTTTTTCCAGCCTTTCATTCTGAGGTCTTTTCTGTCATTGGCACTGAGATTTGTTTCTTGTATGCAGCAAAATGCTTGAAACTGTGTATTATCCAGTCTGTTAGCCTATGTCTTTTTGTTGGGAATAGAGTATGTTGTTGCTGAGAGAGAATAAAGACGGATAATTGTTAGCTCCTGTTATTTTTGTTGCTGGAAGTAGTATTGGGAGGGGGAGACAGGGAGCGGGGCTGAGTGCCGGAGGCTTTCCACAGAGATCTCTGGCCCATCTTGGTGCAGGAGCCCTAGCACAGATTCAGGTAGCATTTTGAGAGAGCAGACCTCTTCCCAAGTGTTACAGCTCTTAGAACAAAAAGCTCAGACAGTGGAGTAGATCTTTCGCAACTTTTACTTTCCTGGATAATATATATATTCAGGGATTATGTATATATATATATATATATATATATATATATATGTACATATATATAATATGTATATATATATGTACATATATATATACACACACACACACACACACAGTTTTGGGGGTCATTCAGATTTCGACAGCAGTTATTTCCCATTGATTTGGGCTGAGAATCTTTATTTGCATGTAAGAGGGCTTGACTAATATTACACACCTCTCCTGATGAGGCTGTTGTGGGGGTTGGGGCTGAAATCTGAGCCCAGGTCTCAGGAGCTACCACTGAACTCCTGCCATCCCTTGTGAACAAATTTGCTCTGCTCAGTGAGTGCTCCAGGGTTCCAAACCAGTAGCTTGACTGGACCCAGGCTGCCAGAACAGCCCATTGCCCCACATGTGTGTATGACTCTTTTCTTTTGTGTTTGTTGTCATCCGTTTAGTTTCTTGTGTTTGCTTAGGTGTAGTCACCCTCCTTGAGTTGGAGGTTTCATTCCAGTATTGTCTGTATGGCTGAATTAGTAGAAAGATACTGTTAAAATTTGGTTTTACCATGAATATCTTGGTTTCTCTATCTTTGATAATTGAGAATTTGGCTAGTAGAGTATCCTGGGCTAGCATTTGTGTTTTCTTAGGATCTGGATGATATCTGCCCAAGATCTTCTGGCTTTTAGAGTCTCTATTGAGAAGTCTGGTGTAATTCTGATAGGTCTGCTTTTATATGTTACTTGATATTTTTTCCTTACAACTTTTAATGTTCTGGGCATTTAGTGTTTGGATTATTATGTGATGAGAAGATTTTTTTTCTGGTCCAATCTACTTGGTGTTCTGTAAGCTTCTTGAACATTTATGGCAATCTCCTTCTTTAGGGTACGGAAGTTTTCTTCTCTGAGGATGTTTTCTGGCCCTATGAGCTAGAATTCTTCACCTTCTTCTACTCCTATTATTCTTAGGTTTGATCTCTTCATTGTGTCCTGATTTCCCAAATATTTTCAGTTAGGAGCTTTTTACCCTTTGTACTTTCTTTGACTAATGTGTCAATATTTTCTATGATATCTTCTAGGCCAGAGATTCTCTTTTCTATCTCTTATATTTTGTAAGTAATACTTGTGTCTGTAGCTCTTGACATCTTTCCTAAGTTGCCCATCTCCACGATTGCCTCTCTTTGTATTTTCTTTATTGTTTCTATTTCCATTTTTAGTTCTTGGAAAGTTTTTGTTCAATTCCTTCACCTGCTTGATTATATTTTCCTGTATTTCTTTGAGGGATTTATTTGTTTCTTCTTTAAGGGCTTCTACCTGTTTGCTTGTGTTTTCTTGTATTTCTTTAAGGGAGTCCTTTATATCCTATGTAAGGCCTCTATCATGTCCATGAGATGGGATTTTAAATCATTATCTTGTTTTTCATGTATGTTAGGGTAGCCAGGGCTTGGTTTAGTGAGAGAACTAGGTTCTAATAGTGCCAAATTTTATTAGGTTCTGTTGCTTATGATCCTGTGATTGCCTCTGGCCATCTGGTTCTCTCTTGTGTTAACTAGGTGTCTCTGACTGGTGAAAGCCTCCTTGGAGGCAGGTAGAGCTCTGTGACCTGAGTTTGAGCTGGTCTCCTTGGAGACAGGCAGTGTTGTCTCTGGTTAGTGTGGGCCTCTTTTTTCTCTGGTTAGAACAGGCCTCTTGTGCCCTGGATAATGTGGATCTCCTATGTCTTTAGTTACTGTGGACCTCCTTGAGGTCTGCCTGTGAATCAAGATGTAGAGATTTCAGCCACTTCTCCAGTACCATGTTTGCCTGCATGCCACCAAGCTTCCTGCTATAACAATTATTGGCTAAAGCTCTGAACTGTAAGCCAGCTCTATTTTTTTTTAAATAAAAGTTGTTAATGTCATCATGTCTTTTCACAGAAATAAAACACTAAGATAGTATTTTATTTATTTATATTAGAAATTTCTTCAAGCCTAGAAGAAATCTCAAAGTTGAGTTTGGAATAGAGCCTGATCTGCAAAGATCCTACTAACTATGTGAAGGAACCCAGGTTGTAGATCTGGCCACTGGTCTAACCTGTGTGGGAGAAGTGGACCGGAAGGGAGGTGGAGCTCGGGATAGAGGTTGGGTGCCAGTGGTCCTGAGTCTGCTGGGTTATGTGGGTGTTCCAGCTGGAGTGGGTTTTTGGGTAAAATTCTCACCTGTGTCTTTGGTCACTGAGGACCTCCTGGGAAGCAAGCAGGCTATAACATTTGGGCAGGAATTGGCCAGGCTGCTCAACAGCCAAGAGCATCTTAATAAACTAAGATGTTATTTCCAGCCAACTGCTGGTTAACAAATTCTTGGTATCTGTGTAATAATTACACCATTTTTTGAAAGATTCTATAATTTTCCCGTTGCCACCTAAAAGCTTGCGATGATTTAAACCAAGTGACTGCGAATTTTACCTTCTGTCCCTTCTTCACTTTTTTCCCTACTTGATGTCCCCTTTTATTGTTCTTTTCTCTCTCTATTATATTTTGCATTATATCTCATATATGAATAGAAATAACATATATTATGCATCAATTACACATGCTATGTGATATGGTATATACTTACCATATGCTATAGTCAGAAATCTCTATGTATTCCTTTGTAGTAGTTTGAATAAAACGGCCCCCATAGACCCATAGAGAGTAGCCCTATTAAGGTCTTGTTGGAGTAGGTAAGGCATTGTTAGAGGAAATGGTCTGGTCACTAAGGGCAGGATTAGAAGTCTCAGACTCAATTCACACCCAGTGGGGCAGTCTTTTCTGGCTGCCTGTGAATCAAGATGTAGAGCTTTCAGCCACTTCTCCAGTACCATGTTTGCTTGCATGCCACCAAGCTTCCTGCTATAACAATTATTGGCTAAAGCTCTGAACTATAAGCCAGCTCCAATTTTTTTTTAAATAAAAGTTGCTAATGTCATCACATCTTTTCACAGAAATAAAACACTGAGATAGTATTTTATTTATTTATATTAGAAATTTCTTCAAGCCTAGAAGAAATCTCAAAGTTGAGTTTGGAATAGAGCCTGATCTGCAAAGATCCGACTAACTATGTGAATTAGGTGCTTCTATACATTTGATACTACTCTAAATATGAGTAAAACTCAAATATATTCTATTAATTCTATTAAGAAATTTTAGCATGGTTAGCATTTAAAATATTATATGAATGCATTGGTTTGACATGGCTTTGATGACATCTAAAGTATAGGTTTAATATAGAATTAAACTTCATGCATTCTGCTTCTTTGTTTAAACCTGATCCTGAAACGTCATAAGATTTACATGAAAATATGATGTGAATCAAACAAAATGTTGTTTTTCATAAGAAATCAAAATGTAAAATTATTTTCAAAAACACATGGTAAATTTCCATTCATCTTATTAGTGATAATCTGTGTGAACCTTACAAGTTGCTGAGAATACTGATTCTTCTCATCGTTGAAATAGGAATAAACATGTACCCATCTCCCAGTACCAGAATAATACATTATAAGTTTTAAAGGAGTATTAAAAGTTGCATATCACTTTAAAAAGCATATTTTTAATTTTCTTCAAACCTCTGTGGAAGGCAAAAAGTTCTGTCTTGAGCATGCTTGCACATTCAGTATCATTTTATTTGTAGAAAGCACTGGTAATTAGTGAAGATTTGGAATTCATTGTCACAGCTTGTACTTTCTAAGCTCTTACCCATATGAACTGCACTCATTTCCTTTGCACAGCTTGACCTTTTCTAATTAATGCACAGGAGTGTATACCTGCAACTTACATTGACGTGCTGTGCCTATCAGAAACTGGAGAAAGTTCCAGCTCTACAAATTCCCTAAACACTTGCAGTGACAAAATGAGTTTTGAAAAGTTTGTGAGGAATGCTCTCAGAGCTATTCAGTTCTTGTCTATTTTCAGAAAAGAATGCAATCTACTTTATAATTTAATATTTTGCCTTTTTTAAAATCCTAGTAGAACAAATATTTTTAATTAGTCTTTTAGAACTGCAGAAGAGATTCTGGGTGACAGTTTTGTGGACAGTCATAAAGCATACAAAAGGGAGTTTGGATCTCTAGGACTATAGAAAGACTATAAGGCATCCTGCTTGTCTTCCTGTTATCATAGTGTACTAGAAGCAGAGACAAATCATCCTCAGCACAAGCTATAAGGCTACAATAGCCAAATAAATGAGATCCAGGTTAAGTGACAGGTCTTGCTTCAATAAATAAAGCCATAGTGGAAGACACCCAATATCAGTGTCACAGTATATATGTATACATCCAAACACATGGAAGAACACACACACACACACACACACACACACACACACACGTATATATTTTCATGCATATATAACACACACACACGACATAACCTCCAGTATCCAGATGAAGAAAATATTTTGCCAAAGGACGAAAATGGTGATTTTAGGGCAAATTGATGTGGCTTACTAAATGTTATCCACCAACAAGAAATAATCTAAAATAAATTTGCTGTATAGTTGGCCAATTTTATATATACTTTTAAATTCATTTTATTATTCATTATGTAGAACTGAAAATTTCAAAAAGAATAATGTGTAACCCAAAACTCAAAGGAAGATAAAAAATACTTCATAGGTTACAGCTATTTCTCAAAGTCCAAGAATATATTTGGTTCCCTATAGAAGCATTTTTTTCTTGACAGATTTGGGATGCCCTGCACCTGGTTGTGGAGTAGGCTGTTTCTTCACCAAGGTGGTTGGCATCTTTTTAGAGCTGCAGTCAAGAAGTCTTAAAGCAGGTGATGTAGATGCCCTGTTTAGGGTTGAGCATGCAATAGTCAGGTCAGCTTATTCTAGTTTTCCAACACTAGAGTCTCTTCAGTAACCATTCACTATTGGAAATTAGGATCTCCAGACCAGAGTAGAAAGGATTGGTGTTTAATGGACAGTATGGATATTTGCAAGGCAATTTGATAAGCGCCTCTGAGAAAATCACAGAAGAGGGAGAAGGAAACAACAGAAGAACCAGGGGCATAGCAGACTACTGTGAAGAGCTGGATGTGATATGACAATTGCACTCACAAACTCTTTGCAATGGAGTGGGTGCATCTCCATTCCTCTCTGCACTGCAGATTGATAGCTCCTGAGTCCCCAGGACTCCCTGAGGAACTATTGGCAGTTCATACTTGCTGTGGGAGGCAAAGATCCATTTTTAAGTAGTCACAGGTACATTGTTAGACACTGAGAAACAATCCCCACATATGCTCGTATAAACAACCCTAATTAAATTCAGGGGGGTCACACATATCCCCCAAAGAGACATAACAATATAAGGGAATTATTGGGAGGAGGAAGGGAGGTTTTCAGAGAATATACTTAGTGGTGAGTATCATCAAAATACATCAATACAAGCTGAAATTACACAAGGCAATACGCATTAGAGATGTTTAAAGACTCCAGAGAACGAAATAATCCTATTAAAAAATGGAGTATAGAGCTAAACAAAGAATTCTCAACTGAGGAATACCAAATAGCTGAGAATCACCTAAAGAAATGTTCAACATTCTCAGTCATCAGGGAAATGCAAATCAAAACAACCCTGAGATTCCACCTCACACCAATCAGAATGACTAGGATAAAAAACTCAGGTGACAGCAGATGCTGGAGAAATTGTGGAGAAAGAGGAACACTCCTTCATTGCTGGTGGGATTGCAAGCTGTTACAACCACTCTGGAAATCAGTTTGGTGGTTCCTCAGGAAACTAGACATAGTACAACCAGAGGACCCAGCTATACTACTCCTGGGCATGTACCCAGAAGATGCTCCAACATGTAATAAGGACAAATGTTCCACTATGTTCACAGCAGCCTTATTTATAATAGCCAGAAACTGGAAACAACCTGGATGTCCCTCAACAGAGGAATGGATATAGAAAATGTGGTACATCTACACAATGGAGTACTACTCAGCTATTAAATACAATGAATTTATGAAATACTTAAGGAAATGGATGGATCTGGAGAGCATCATCCTGAGTGAGGTAACCCAGTCACAAAAGAACACACATGGTATACACTCTGTGATATTAGTGGATATTAGCCTAGACGATCTTAATATACAAAGTACAGTCCACAAACCACAAGAAACTCAGGAAGAAAGAAGAACAAAGTGTGGATACTTCATTTCTTCTTAAAAGAGGAAACAAAATATCCATGGAAGGAGTTGCAGAGACAAACTATGGAGCAGAGACTGAAGGAAGGACAATCCAGAGATTGCCCTACCTGGGAATCGTTCCCATATAAAATCATCAAATCCAGACCTTATTGTGGATACCAGCAAGTACTGGCTGACAGGAGCCTGATATAGCTGTCTCCTGAGAGGCTCTGAAAGTACCCCACTAATACAGAAGTAGGGGCTCACAGCCATCCATTGGACTGAGCACAGGGTCCCCAATGAAGGAGTTAGAGAAAGTACCCAAAGAGCTGAAGGGTATGCAGCCCCTTAGGATGAACAATATGAACTAACTAGTACCCTCAGAGCTCCCAGGGACTAAAACTCCAACCAAAGAGTACACATGGGGGGACTCATGACTCCAGCAGTATGTGTATAGCAGAGGTGGCCTAGCTGGTCATCAATGGCAGGAGAGGCCCTTGGCCCTTTGAAGGTTCTATGCCAGGGCTAGGACATGGGAGAGGGTGGGTTGGTGAGTAAGGGGATAGGGGAGGGAACAGGGTTTTATTTTATTTTATTTTATTTTATTTTATTTTACTTTTTCTTTTCTTTTCAGAGGGGAAACTGGAAAAGGAGATATCATATGACATGTAAATAAGGAAAATATCTAAGAAAAAAAGAAAAAAAAACAATACGCAGTGGTCATAAATTAGATTTCTGAATATTTCTAAGTACATCCCTTCACGTGTGTTTTTTAAAATCAACCACAATTACCGTCAGTCACCCCAGAAATGCTATATATCTAAGCTATAACTTCTACTACTTCCATTAATATCCATGTATGAAGTTATAGTTAAATGATTCAATTTGTGAATCTTCCTTAAGTGGAGGGGGATTTTTGTTGCAATACTATTATTCAAACCTGACAGTTACTTTGCCCTTTTCATAAGAGAAGATATCTACACCGAAGAGAGAGGTGCACTAAGAGGCAGGGGCACAACTGTTTGTTGTGAACTTGGCATGTTTCAAAATAGTGATATTACATCCATAAATCTGGCAAAAATAGGTTAAAAACACTTCTACTTAGTTAGATCTTCTTTTGAAATAAAATAAAAATGATGGTAGAAGTAGATTTTTATGTAGCTGAAAAATAGCAAAACTAATTTCTATTTCATATCTAAATTGAAAAATATTATAAATGTTACAGTTATTCACATTTAATTTCCTGCCATTGTGGTCTACGTTATGTGAATTTTGAGTATATTTTGTTTCATTTTGTTTATTTAAAGCTTTTCAGAGACTGACACCCAATGTTTCCATTGATGGCTTTGAGATGCTTTTAGGGTCAAGCAATCTTCCTACCTCAAGGTTCTACACACACAGCCTTCTTTTTTGCTATTTCTCTTCTCTATACTCCTCCAGTTTCTCATCCCACTCCATCCCTCTTGATCCAATCCCTTTTTGTCTCTCATTAGAACCGAACACTTCTAATTGATAACAGCCAAAGATGACAAAATAAAACATAGTAAGAGATCCTAAAGCAATGGCAGCAGGTGGAAGAGATCCCTTTTGCTGCCGATGTGGAAGAAGCTGCTTCCCAGCTCATCATTCCCAAAGAGTTTGAAACAGCTGAGACTCTCCTAAACTCTGAAGTTCACATGCTTCTAGAGCATAGGAAGCAGTAGAATGAGAGTGCAGAGGATGAGCAGGAGCTCTCGGGGGTCTTCATGTAAACCCTCAACTATATGCCTGTTTCAGCCAGTTCAAAAACAGACAGATCATTGCCAACGTTCGTAGCTTGCTTCTCCAAAAAGAACTACATAAGTTTGAGCCGACCTGTTTAGCTAACATTTGCCTGAAGACTGCTCAAGAGTCCAAAGCTCTGATTCCAAGCCTGGAAGGGCTTTTTGAAGATGAGGAAATGCAGCGGATTCTCGACGATATCCAGACTGTCTTAATCAGGGTTTCTATTCCTGCACAAACATCAGGACCAAGAAGCAAGTTGGGGAGGAAAGGGTTTACTTAGCTTACTTCCACATTGCTGTTGATCACCACAGGAAGTCAGGACTGGAACTCAAGCAGGTCTGGAAGCAAGAACTGATACAAAGGCCATGGAGTGATGTTTCTTACTGGCTTCCTTGCTTCCCCTGTCTTGCTCAGCCTGCTCTCTTATTGTCTTAGTCAGGGTTTCTATTCCTGCACAAACATCATGACCATGAAGCAAGTTGGGGAGGAAAGGGTTTATTCGGCTTACACTTCCATATGGCTGTTGATCACCAGAGGAAGTCAGGACTGGAACTCAAGCGGGTCAGGAAGCAGGAGCTGATGCAGAGGCCATGGAGGGATGTTCCTTACTGGCTTGCTTGCTTCTCCTGGCTTGCTCAGCCTGCTCTCTTATAGAACCCAAGACTTCCAGCCCAGGGATGGCACTACTCCTTTGATTACTAATTGAGAAAATGCCCCACAGCTGGATCTCATGGAGGCATTTCCCCAACTGAAGCTCACTTCTCTGTGATAACTCCAGCCTGTGTCAAGTTGACACACAAAACTAGCCAGTACACTTATAGAACCCAAGACTTCCAGCCCAGGGATGGCACCACCCACAAGGGGCCCTACCCTCTTGATCACTAATTGAAAAAATGCTCCACAGCTGGATCTCATGGAGGCACTTCCCCAACTGAAGCTCCTTTCTCTGTGATAACTCCAGCCTGTGTCAAGTTGACACACAAAACCAGCCAGTACAATTGACCCCTTGTCAACTTGACACACAAACACATCACTATTAAGCCTCATCCCTTACTTTCTTATTCATCCCCAAGATCTCCAAGTCCCACAGTCTTTACATATTAAAAGTTCAATCAATTTAAAATGTCCAATATCTTTTAAAATTCAAGGTCTCTTAACTGTGGGCTCCACTAAAATACTTTCTTCCTTCAAGAGGGAAAAATATCAGGGCACAGTCACAATCAAGAACAAAAAATCAAACTCCAACTGTCCAATGTCTGGGATCCACTCACAGTCTTCTGGATTCTTCCAAAGGCTTTGGTCACTTCTCCAGCTCTGCCCTTTGTAGCACACACATTGTCTCCTAGGCTCCAGATGCATGTACTCCACTGCTGCTGCTGTTCTTGGTGGTCATTCATGGTACTGGCATTTCTAAAACAGTGTCTTCTGCTGTAACTAGGCTTCACCAATAGCCTCTCATAGGCTCTCGTCATGGTGCCAAGTCTCAACTCCTTTGCATGACCCCTTCAGTCCTGGGCCATCAATTGCAACTAAGGCTGCACATTCACCAATGGCCTCCCACATCCTCTCACTGTGCGGAGCCTCAGCTGCTCTTCATGACCCCTTCATGCCTTCAAAACCAGTACCACCTGGGTGACTCTTACACATTACCAAGTCCTGCTGCAGCACAAGGTACAACCTTGGCTATCTCTGGAACACAACCTCTTTGTGCTTTCAGTAAACACTTTCCAGAAGATGTCACCTCAGTGATGCTGGTCTCTTCTTAATCACTGCTAATTTCTTAGCTCCAGCTAACCAGCATCAATAGTCCCAGGAATGCAAAGTTTTCGATTTAGTAGTTCTGGTATCTTGTTAATCTCAGCTGATACTTCAGCCACAGCTAACCAGAACCACAGAATCTTCACAATCAAAACAACACGGCCCTGATAAGTCTTTAATCTTCCCTCTGAAATTTCACAAGCCAGGCCTCCATCTCTGCACTGTTCTCTACATGATCTTCCAAGCTGTTGATCACCAGAGGAAGTCAGGACTGGAACTCAAGCAGGTCAGGAAGCAGGAGCTGATGCAGAGGCCACGGAGAAATGTTTCTTACTGGCTTCCTTGCTTCCCCTGGCTTGCTCAGCCTGCTCTCTTATAGAACCCAAGACTTCTAGCCCAGGGATGGCACCATCAACAAGGAGCCCTCCCTCCTTGATCACTAATTGAGAAAATGTTCCACAGCTGGATCTCATGGAGGCACTTCCCCAACCAAAGCTCCCTTCTCTGTGATAAGTCCAGCCTGTGTCAAGTTGACACACAAAGCCAGCCAGTACACAGAGGAAGCACAGCTTCCAGTACTAATGGCCAGACACCACCACAGTTTGAACCCTGGGTGGGCTTCATGCAGGAAAGTTGCTTCAGAAAACACTGGGATTTCTTTGGTAGTTTTTGTTTTACTGAAAGAGAATGCCTCTCTAGTTCTCAGAGTCATAACAGTACTCCTGCCTCAGCCTCCCAAGTGCTGAGACTGCAGGTGTGAGTCAACACTTACTGCTTAGCTTTTGGAGAGGAAAGAAAGGCTGGCTACTGATGCTCTAGGTGCTATCTTCACTTTAACTGTTAGAGCAAAATTACCATCTGTTCTTGTTGCAGTAAGGGCTTGTAAGGGCTGCTATGGTCAATCGTGCTACAGTCCTGAACTGGTGAGGTAGACTGATGTTAAAACATTCGTTGACTACCTTGTACTGTGGTTTTGTGGACCCCATGTTATTATTTTTTGTTCTTGACATTTCAATTTTTAATGTTAATATATGTTGTAGTTTTTGAAACTAAAATGAAATATAAAAAAAACTTGTATGGGGGAGGAATGTTTTTACATGATTGTAAAGGGGAGAGGTAAACCAGAACACTGTCATTACTTGATTTTTTTAAAATAATTATATTTATTTGTTTATGGGGAGGGGTACATGATCCATGGCACATGTGTGGGGTCAGGGAATAATTTGCAGGAGTCAGTTCTGTCCAAAGTGTTGTACATGCTATACCATGGAGCAACATTCTAGTCCTGAAATTGTTTTCATTTATGTTTGTGTTTTGTACATATATATGTATGTGTAAGGAGACTAGGAGAAGACATGGGGTGTATACCCATATTTCTGTCCTTTGAAATGAGCTCTGTCTCATTGAACCTAGATCTAGGCTGGATGACCAAAAGCCCCCAAAATCCCTCTTCACTTTCTGTTTGTGTTTCTACCTTGGGGCTCAAGTCATGTCCAGCTGGAACACAGCAGTCTTTTCTCTAACTTTAGTGCTAATGGTACAGACTCAGGTCTTCATGCACAGCAAGTGCTCTTATTCACTGAGCCAGTCGCCCAGACACCTTGCAATGTTTAAAGAATGAGAGACAGTTGAATGAAAGAACTTTAGCACCACTCTGCCTGCTGTGACAAGAGGGGAGCACACCATGGGGAGCACTTGACCTCTAAGGTCCTTAGCCTTGTGGTAGATGTGCTTCATTTTGGGGACAAGGGGCTGTCTTGGAGAATGTATTTGAAGTGGCCTTGAAGAGTTCATATTGTCATTTTCAAATTAAGATTTTTCCTTCATAGGCCAGATTGGAAGACCTAAACACTAAACACTCCTCATGAGATAGATGCCTAATCCAAACCTCTGGTCCAATACTGAGTGACAGGTATTCTCTTACAAAGATGATATGGAAAGGGTGAGTGATTGTGCTCCTGTCTCAATGCTAGAAATCAGGACCACTGTGTCCTCACATCTTAAATCCCAGCCTCTGGAGTTTGAAGTCAACCTGGTGTAATGCATAGAATGGAGAGCTCCAGGGCAGCCAAACATACACACATACATACATACATGCATACATGCATTCATACAAGGTTGAACTTCTTGAACTCCCAACTCCCCCCGCCCCCATTCTCTACCTCCTTTCTGGAAGAAAAGTAAGGGAAAAATGTTGGAAAATATGCTTGAAAGGAGAGAGCTCATGAGCTCTGTGAGGGATTAACATTAAGGGATGTTAGCAGGCTAGATCTCAGGAAATTCTGTAATGGATCACAGGCTACTGTGATTCAAGACGGTAGTGCTCAGAGCCAGCTTGGAGGAAACAGCTATATGGCAGGAGAAAATGAAATAGACAAGACAGGTGTTTTCAATTAGTGATGGGGAGGATGAGCTGAAGTTGCTCTCTAGAGGTTGGAGGAGTGGATGAGGATGCCTGTGAAGTCAGAAGACCTTGCTTACCAAAAATGAAAAATGTGATAGGCCAGAGGCAGGAGTGTCTATAGAAGAGACTCTGAGTCATCATGGAACTATGTAGAGAGGAGCTGGAAGACTCCATGTGAGGAAGCAGAACTGCAGAGTGCTTGTCAGTGCTTAGAAGAGTGAAGCAAACACACAGACGTTCACTTTCTGAAGTGTTGAGAGGAAATAGGATCAAGTGGCTACTGGGAAGGCCAGCAGGAGCTGGAAAAAATGCAAGGGAGGTGGAGAGGGTGCTCACATGTAGACAACTGATAGACTGAGCCCTCATAAAGCAATTATCACAAGGTCCATTTACAGATCCTAGACACCTACTGTGCTATCCAGCCAAAGAAGAGTTTGTATGTTGCTGGAATTAAAGGCATATGAACCGCCCCCCCAAAATATAGTAAGATGAAGCAAATTCATTACAGTGAAATTGGATGTGGCAGCCCAATAGAAGAAAAAAAGTTTCAAGAGCAGGCACAAAAGTCAGAGACACACTTGTTCTCACAGTCAGGAGTTGCATAAAAATACTAAGCTAATAGCTAAAATATATATTCAGAGAACCTGGTGCAGACCCTTGCAGGTTCTGTGCTTGCTTCTTCAGTTTCTATGAGCTGATTTGAGCCTTGCTTAGTTGGTTCAGAGGGCTTTGTTCTCCTGACGTCCTCCATGCCCTCTGGCTCTTATATTCTTTCCTTCTCTTTTGTGGACTTCCCTAAGCTCTGATGGAGGGGCTTGATAGAGACTCCAACTTAGACACATGGCAGTAGGTCTCTGCATTTGTTTTCATCTGCTGCTGCAGAAAGCCTCTCAGATGCCTGATGACTGGATAAGGCAGTGATCTATGATTATAGCAGAATATCTTTAGGAGTATGTTCTTACTGTTGTTTGTTTGTTCTGTTTGGGCAGTAATGTTTTGTTTTACCCTCAGTCTCTGGGCTATCTATCTCTTCTGTGGTTCTTGCTTACTGGCTTCAGAGTACAGGTTCCTTTCAAGTAGTGGGTCTTAAATCAAGTATTGATTGGCTACTCCTACAAGTCTTGTGTCAAAAGATTGTAGGTCCAAAGTTTGGTGGCTGGGTTGGTGTCTACATTTCTCTTTTGGTGGCCTTCAGAATATCTTCCCAGACCACAGAGACTAGAATCTAGGAAAGAAGGTGCCACCAACATGACTTCTACCGGTTCAATGAGTTATACATGTGTTGTCCACAGCAATGAGGTTCTGCTGGCTGTAAGTATTCAGAGGAAAAAAATCTTTGTTTAGCAACAACTTGGGTTGTTTGGGAATTTCTATGGGATACCCTTGGCCAACAACTCAATTGAATGCAACCCATTCCCTCCAGTGGGAGCCTTTTCTGGCTTCAAGTGATGGCCATTTGAGACTCTGTTATCCTCTATTACTAAAGATCCTACTTAGGATCACCTTCATAGATTCTGGAAAGCTTCTACTCCACTAGGTTTTCCTAATATCCTTCAAATGCCCTCTATCTCCCTACATGCCCACCTGAATCACTGCTCCCATCTCTACCTGTCTCCCTCAGGAAGTCACTCTTCTTTGCTTAACTCATTCTGGGTCTATGATTATAGCTTGCTTATTGTATTTAATTTAAAATATCTACTTATAAATGAATGCTTACTATATTGATCTTTCTGGGTCTGTGTCACTCAGGGTGATTTTCTATTTCCATCCATTTGCCTGCATATTTCATGATGGCATTTTTTTTTAAAAACAGCTAAGTTATACTTCATTGTGGAAATATGCCACATTTTATTTATCAATTTTATCACTGAGGAACATCTAAGTTGTTTCCAGTTTCTGGCTGTTATAAATAAAGCAGCTTTTAAATGTTGAATAATGACTTAAGTACCATAATTTAATATAAGATTGATGGATTTCACATTGGCTCCTTTCCTTCTGTTTGCAGCCATGAAATCTCATCATAGTAGCTTTGGATACTGTCTAGGAAAGCTCCTCTGAGTGTGCCCTTCAGTATGTCCAAGAGTGGAGCCTGGTCATTTCCACAGTCATGTTTTTATTACTTCAGAGACTCTGTGGCTGATAACTATTCCTAGGACTCAAGCTGGCCAAAGGACCTTTGGGAGAAACCAAGCAGTGTCTGATATGAAATCTAATTTCTACTACTAAATTTTCTGTCTGTAAGTTTTCAAAGATGGTCTGACTTAGATGATAAAGCATGCTTGATTTTGAAGAGTAATCTGTTCACCCTGGTGACAACCTGGCGACAGCCCCTGTGATAACAAGTCTGTGAAGTTTTCAAGCAGTACTGTCCACCACATTCACCACAGCCGAACACTCAGATTTCCTTTGCAATATCAATGTGGTAACAGCTGGAACTAAATATTCTAAAATTTAAAGGAAGATTAAAAAGGAGTAGAGTGAGAAGATGACTGGAAGTGGACAGTAGGAAGGAGAGAGGCAAAGACACGGATGGAGGGAAAGGTCTTATGCAAAAATTCACTATGTAGTAGGTAACAAAGGACCTCTAAGTTCTCTGTATATATATATGTACATGTACATATATATATATGGTTTAGGTTTGTGTTTGTTAGTTTCTTAGTAAACCCAAGAGAATTTCTGAAATTAAAATGAAATTATAATTGAAATAAAATTATGTCTACTCTTAGAGCATGGTCTGAAAATATTAACGTTAATATTACTGGACACAACCTTTTATATTCATACTAATGGTAAGATATATTTCTGGAAATAAACTAATATGTATTTCCTTTGAACTTATATAATGAAATGACCATTTATAGTGAATTTTTCTTTCGGTAAGTAAGGAAATAATTTTCTGACATCAATGCCTGTGAGAGAAACATTTGGGAGAAAATAAAACAGATCCACACTGAAAACATTTATTTCTCAATTACAGGAAAAAGCACCATCTATTCATTTCTGAAATGTTCTACAAAGAACATGAATTAAGGTGGTAAAGCTGCTGGAGAACAGATTGCATACTGATGATCTTAAAGCTTGTGCACATTTGTGGGGATTTGTAACAGTTTGTTCTAGTTCAGTTTCCTGTTACCACTTAGAGTTCAAAGCCACAGTGTAAGTGCCATGGAGAGGTATTCATGTTCTGAGGCTTTTGCTCATATTTAGGCTCCTGTTTGTATTGAAAAATATTTGCCATTGGCATACTTGGAGTTCTTTTTCATCTTATTAATGAAAGTGTTTCACCATCTATGATTGCATATGCAATTAGATTCTTAAGGTTTCCATGTTGAAGATGGTGGTTTGCATTTATGGAACTGTTTGAAATTAACAGAAAATTCGGTCTTCTGTTCAGTCTCTTTTTTTGGTGACTGTGACATTTACTCACTTTGCTGAATTTAACCTTTACTTTCAATATTTACAGATTCAGATGTGCTAGTTTTCCTTATTTAGACAGAATAGTGATGTGAAATATATTGTGTACTCAGAAAAAAATTAGAAGTATATACAGACACTATTTTCTTGTTTTTGTATTTCCTCCCAAGCTCCTGTCATAGCTGCTATCCTTTCAAATACTAAAAAAGGCTGGCAGTCATTTTGCTGTGGTCCATGTGGGAATGTGATTACCTGGTAAATCGTAGATGTCATGGCAGTCTGTTACTTGTCTCTAAAGATTCTCTCTTCTCTCTCTCCAGCAATTAGCCCAAGTTCCTCTGCCATAATCTTCAGGTCAATTTCTTTGTCTTTGTAAAATATTTTCTTCCTCCGAGAATACTTTTATTTCCATTGGGCTGCATTGTATGGTATGTCTTTATGTCTTTTAACTCAGTGAGGCAGCCATTCTCTCTCAGGTTCCCATCCTGCAGTGATCTACAGATGGCTGAAGTCCGGATGGGAAATTGAAAACCCCATGGAGCCTCTGCTGGTCCACTGGAGCAGCCAGAAGAGTTTCTCTAGGGTCTCCCACTGGTTTATCTTGTCTCAAATAAATTAAACTAGGTTGTTGATGCAGATAAGTTCCTTTTTGTACAGCTATTCAGTTGGGAAACTTCCCTGCAATCAAGAACTAGACCCGGTGACATAAGAATAATCATTTTTTTTGTTTCTAGTGTCTCAGAAGACATGATTAGCAAAAGGTGTGATGATGCATAGTATAGAGAGGACCATGGAGACAGTGACAGAAAAATGTGCCACCTTTTTCTAAATATCTCCAATTCTCTTTGCACTAGCCAAGTCCCTTATGAATCTTCTGGTTTTTGACCTTGTCAACTGGCCTTATATGAATTTCTGTAAAAAAGTAGAATAACTCTCAGAGAGCCCTACATTCAAAATAGTCCAAAGGATCTGAAAGTAATGGATGAGAAAGTATGTTTTATCTCTCACATACTTCACTCACCTTTGTTACCTTTATTTGTAAATGTTCAAAATATGTAAGCAGCAAAAATATCCAAAATTGGACAACTAACACTTCCCACTGTATATATTAAATGATTTAATATTTTTACTACAATATAAGTATTTCAATGCTTCTAATGTTTATACACAACCACTTAAAAGTCCAAAAACTGCAATACTATTATTGTGTACCTTCCTGTATATAGACACTCACTACTTTAAAGAATAAAGAGCTTTCTTCTTGGAATATTTTAGACCAAGTATGAATCCAGATTTGCACCCTCTACTTCTTTCCATGTATCTTCCTGCTATTTGTAATTTGTGAACTGTAGTCAGTTAGTGTATTGTATATACCTGACTTCTGTCTGTCCCTATTGTCTCTCCTTAACAAAGAGATTTGCTTTGCATTTTTAATCCTTACAGAAAACATGGAATGGGGTAGAATTAAATAATTATTTTTAAGGAAATGTTTAACAGAGGTTATGATGAAGAATTTACTTTACTGATGCAATCTGACACAGAACTGCATTAGAAAGAGAAAGCAAGCATTATTAATGTAAACCCAAGTGTTTCTTCCATCATTTGTGAGACTTTTCTTTTGTTTAAGGTTGCTTTCAAACCCTAAGCTACTTTCAGCAAATGATATAGGCATAAGCATGCACATGTGCACACATGTGTGCATGCACACACACATACACACTCTCTCTCACACACACAAACACATAAAATCTTATTTTAGGTTAAGGGGCATGGAAGAGTACATAGTTTCAGATTTAAGCTATGTATTTAGCTTAGGTTCTAAAACCTGATTACATGGGAATTAATAAACATAGATTGTTACATTGCATTCTAAGGACAAGTAATCAAATCAGGATGAATTCATAGTAGAATGACAGATTCAATATGTTTTTTTAAAATATGTCAAGACACATTATTAACTTAGTTATGTTGTCTGGCTAAACTTCAGTTTTTCAAGGAAACAGGTAGTCTCAGAAAAATGTAATCCCACACATCTGCAAAAAATGATCATCACACTCAGAGAACCTATATTTTTATCTTATTTAGTGTAATTATTTGTAGTATAAACCATTGCTTCTTTATGTCAGTATTTTATGTTATAAATGAAAGCAAATTAAAAAAAATTACTCCATGCTTATTACTATTTCATCTTTAGTTCAAGTTGCCATAGGACATGTCTCATATACTTGCATTTTTTTATGTAATCTTAAATTCACTTATTGGCTTTTCATGTCTTCCAGATTAATTCTACTTAACTTGTGACTGTATTCTCTGCATATGCTGGCCTGTTAGTTTGGCTACTCTTAATTTATTTTTATTTAAAAGGAAAGTGGGATATTAGAAAAGTTTAAATTGATTCATGATAAAAATATGCAGTAATATGTAAATACTCTTGATTGTTATGTGTTATGAATTTTTTGTTGCTGGTTATAAGTACACAGAAAGAATATCAAAGCCTGGCAAAGTATAACTCATAAATATTATTCTCAGTTGAGGACACTCCAGTACTACGAATATTTCTGTTGTGCTTTATAAAAATGGCTGAAACTGAACTGAAGTAAGACAAAGGCTGTGACTTCACAGATTTCTTGGCCAATTCTTGAGAGGGAAATTATCCAAAGACTAGTGTGTAAAAGAATTCCTCAGTTTGGAAGTGAATCATCACACTGAGAGCTTCAGAAGGACTCAGAAGTCATAAAAGCACATTGTGCTTGGCAAATCGATGTTCATCCAAGGTAATATAATTTCTTCTTGCACACAATTAACAGATACAATTATATAGCAAGTGAGGTCAATATTTAACTGTATTTGTTGAGAACTGAAACATTCTAAGGAATTTTTTCACTATCTCTAAAAAGTTGAGAATTATAATTTACATATCAATATCTAGAAAAGTCTATCATATGCTGTAGAGAGCTGTCTGAACCGTGCCCTAAGATGGCACTGGCTTCTGCTCCTTGCTGGAGTGCTAGAGTGATAAACAACACCTGATTTGGCTGTGCTTGTTTGCCTGGTTTGCTTCCAAGTTTGGCAACCTATCTGCACGCACCACGTGGCCTACTGAGATAGGCTTGGCATAGAGCATTTAAGGGCCTGGGGTGTTCCCCTCTGGGTCAGGAGATCAGTCAGAAGATAGTCAGTCAGTCAGTCAGTCAGTCAAGAAGTCAGGAGACCAGTCAGAAGATCAATCAGATAGATAATCAGTTAGTCAGTCAGTCAGTCAGTCAGTCAGTCAGTCAGTCAGTCAGTCAGT
>JADRCD010120900.1:0-14035 GCA_019843815.1 Montemys delectorum
AGAGAGAGAGAGAGAGAGAGAGAGAGAGAGAGAGAGAGAGAGAGAGAAGGAATGAATCACGTTTAAGAACAAGGCTGTTGCGAGGCAGCGCCCTCTGCTGGGGAAGAATTGCAAGCCACTGTGTGCTGGTCCTGCTGCTTGGGAGCCCTGAGCAGGTGCCCTCTCTGCCTTGTGACCCAGAATACCACCACATCTGCTTCAGGGAGTGGCCAAGGCCAGTAGTGGAGTGGGGGCAAGTCCATGGCCACAGGAGCCTTTCTCTAGAGCAAAGTGGCTGCTGGGAACTGAAGCAGGTCACATGGGTGGGACTAAGGGGGTTCCATGTAAGGAATCCTACAGCATGTGCTTAAACCGTAAACAGAAAAAAATCAAATCTCTCCTTCCCGGCTACCTTATCCCTCTGAGGACCTGGAGGCCAGATGGGGACTTAGAATATCAGAGAAAAAAAAAAAAACCGGAGATTGAGCCAGCTCCCCTCTCCTCGGTCCTACCCAACCCAGGTCGAACCCCGATCTTCTTCCCGTCTCAGTCAGGGTCTCCATCCCTGCGATGAAACACCATGACCAAAGCAGCTTGGGAGGAAAGGTTTGTTTGACTCACACTCCCATATCAAAGGAAGTCAGGACAGGAACTCATACCAGGCAGGAACCTGGAGGCAGGAGCTGAGGCGGAGGGATGCTGCTTACTGGCTTGCTCTTTGTGGCTAGCTCAGCCTGCTTTCTTATAGAACCCAGGACCACCAGCCCAGGGATGGCACCATTTACAATGGGCTGGGCCCTCCCCCATTAATCAGTAATCAAGAAAATGCTCTATAGTCAGATTCTATGAAGATATTTTTCAAATTGAGGTTCCCTCCTCAAGTTATCCAGCACACACTCCCAACCTCCAGTCACTGAGAGCAGTCCCACCCACAGTGCCACGTGCTGGAGCAACCTGAGAGACCGTAGCATAGAACTGGAAAATGACACGGGACATTTCTGTGGGGCATCCTGAATCCTGGATCCCCAGAGCATAATCTAGAAGCATACTAACCTCCCGTGGATGCTCCCTGGGCTCTAGGCAGCTTGTTCCCAACACTGAGGACCAGGGAAGGGGTGTGGCCAGAAAGAGCCAGACCAGAGCTCAAGTGGGAGCCTGCAGGGAGGGCCCAGGCAACAGCTTCTGCTCAGGCTGCTCTACGACCTGACCCCATCTCTTGCAGGGATGATCCTGGCTGTCCTCCTCCATCAGGGCCACCTTCCCCGTCTTTTCCAGAGAAATCTGTTCTACCGACAGAAAAGCAAATACCGAACTCCCAGGGGGAAGCTGGCCTCAGGTTCCGTGGATACCAAGATGCACAAAGGGGATTAGTGGCAAAGGGCTGTGGCCTATGGGTACCAGGGCAGCAGCCAGAGTGGGCTGCCCTGCTCACCGGAGCTTCAGTCACCTCCTGAAGATATCTGGTTTCCCCTCCATGAAATCATTTGCCAATAAACCACTGTTAAGACCCACCTGTCTCCCTTGCCTGAAGGAGGCTTCTGGAAGGACAGGTGTGGGTAAGTCCTTTTCTCCTATTGCTGAGTCTTTCCTAACTCATATTTATAGAGTGATAATAAAAAGCAAGGCCACAAAGACTGGCAAAAAGCCCAAGGTGTGATAAGCTGGGCCTGGATACCTGGCACATGCCTGGGAGCCTACAGTCAAGATGGGCCTAAGGATAGCGGTGGAGGCGTCAGTGAATGTTTCAGGGATGTGAGCTGTGCACAAGGTACCAGGCACTGCTGTCTATTAAGTCTCCTTCCCGTAGGACAATGGCTTGTTATCCCCTAAAGCTAGGTCAAACCTTATCCCAGGAGTCCCTGGGCCAGTTGCCTCTATGGTGGGATAGGACTAGAGGACAAAGCAAGAGACCGTCTGGGTTTCCTGGATACTGGTGAGATCACACTGAGAAGAAGGAAGCTCCTTCCGGGGCCTTCCATGCTTGTCCCTTCACCTTCTCTAAAGACCTCTCTGCCTTGCCATCCCCAGCAGAGCTGCCTATCTGAAACCCCTAGCCTTTCCCCCCCTTCCCCCAGGGTTGGCGTGACTAACCTGGGGATGGGTGGTGGCCGCTGGATGGGGCTGGAGCCAGCTCTGTATGGCCTTTGGCTTTGGGAGCACTGAAGTGGTGCTTCCACATGGGGCAGTTTGCCTACAATGGATGGGGATATGGGCTGTTGCCTACTAGCATCCTGCAGGGCTTTGTAGATGCATCGGGGCTGGGGGTGGGTGGGCGTGGTAACATAATTGCTGCATCAGAAGCAGAGTGGGCATCCAGAGAGCAAGACAGCTCCTCATAGCCACACTGGACCCAGGGAAACCAGCAGCCCAGTGTCCTCATGGCCTTTGTGGACGGCTAGGACAAGAATCCTGCTGTGATTGAAGTGTCAGGGTCACAGTCCTTTTACATGATGCAGCAGAACCTGGGTCAGATGTGCAGAGCGAGGAGATAACATATTGATGTGTAGGGTGGCTGTACAGGATAACGTAGAGGGAGGGTGTATGAGCCAAGCGTATCTGGGCTGTGGTGGTAACAGGATAGCTTGGAATCATTCTAGAAGCTGTGTGAGTGCCGTATGCACATGCTTGTACACATGTACACACACACACACACACACACACACACACACACACACACACACATGAGGGTGATATCCACACACAATTATCAGTAGGGTACATGGATGTTCACCTCACTGTTGTTTCTAATACTGTTATAAATTGATGGTTTTCACT
The DNA here is from genome assembly GCA_019843815.1 of Montemys delectorum. Classification (NCBI taxonomy): domain Eukaryota; kingdom Metazoa; phylum Chordata; class Mammalia; order Rodentia; family Muridae; genus Montemys; species Montemys delectorum. Next base: position 2,755 of record JADRCD010120900.1, read on the forward strand.
ATGGTATGTTTTTGAAGTGACATGTTGAGAAGTCTATAAATCTATTTCTAGCAAAAACAAAACAAAACAAAACAAAACAAAACACCATCACACTTGTTGGTTTCCCTTCCTCCCTTCCCTCTTTTGGAGATCTGTTTGGAAAAGGCAGAGAAACACTTATTTGCACTGTAGGGGGAAAGAGGTGGGTAAGGGGTGCAGGGCAGAGAGGCAGACTCGGGGAACCTGGGGGGAGCGGCGTGACCACAGGCAATACACCTGGCTATCTTTTTTTTTTTTTTTTTTTTTTTAAGTTTATTTTATGTACATGAGTACACTTGTAGCTCCCTTCAGACTCCCCAGAAGAGGGTGTCAGATCTCATTACGGATGGTTGTGAGCCACCATGTGGTTGCTGGGAATTGAACTCAGGACCTCTGGAAGAGCACTCAGTGCTCTTAACCGCTGAGCCATCTCTCCAGCCCCCACCTGGCTGTCTTTGAGGACTGTCCAACCCTGCAGACTCCCACAGAACTTGTGAAGTCAGAATGCTGGTATCTGAGCTGGGGACATGACTGTGCTGGGCTGTCAGGCGCTCAGCCTGTATGGTCCTCTATCCCAGCTGTCTGTAGGGCTTCTCCCTTCTAGGTGCTGAGATGGAGTTTTCAACAACTGATGGACCAGGAGGGACATAGCCTCCCTACTGTTTGGTGTTTTGATTTTTTGTTTGTCTGTTTTTGTGGTTTTCCATGAATATGCCCTTCCCCTGAGATGACTCTAGACCCTGGCCAGCCCTAATCTATGAAAACACCCTTAATCTTGACGCTGGGTGACCTCAAAGCTAGCCATGCTCAGTGTGGAGTGACCAAGTCACCTTGTAGCTTTCCTGACCCTGAGTGTCCCAGGGCCATGTTGCATCTCTGGAAATTTGGACCCCAGCTTTGGAGCACCTGGGAGGGATCCAGCAAGACTCTCATCACTTTGGGACGCTTACAGGCTGGCCCAGCCAAATGAACTCAAGAGTTAGAAGATAACCCAGTGACCTATCCACACTTCAGAAGTAGAAGCAAGGGTAGGCCCTGTCCTCTGATCCTTCTCCATCTCCACCGACTACAATCCTTGAACCTACCAGGTCTGAAACCCAACACACCCACAGCAGCAAGAAGGCTGAAGCAGTACCATCTACAGTCAGAGGGTGGCACCACAGGAGACTCCAGAGCACATCTCTGCTCCCTCAGGGCCCCAGGCGATCCAGTGGTGTCCTCTGGAGGTAACCAGCTATCACTTGTAGCCCACACAGATCCCATCCCCCACGACAAATAGAAGCAAAATGGACTGTCCTCTTAAAGGGTTAAATAAGACAAAACTCCACTTTAAAAAAAATATAAAGAAGCCACTTGGCAAGCAGAAACCCAAATTCCTACAGGATCAGCACTTCTTGAAACCAAAGCATATGTTCAAGTTTTGTTTCTGCCCAGAAACTGTGCAGCTCTGTATTAACCAATCACCTACGAATGTGAGGAAAAGCCATGACCACTGGGCTCTTGACTTGTTGTTATACTTTGGATTGTATATCTATTTTCTTGAAACCCAAGATTCATTACACACCCATGAACCACCAGAGCGGGCCTCAGAAGGGCCTCATATTAGTACCTTAGGAAGTTCTGAGACCCTGAGGCCTGCACACACTCTGTGGGCCAGAGATTCTGAGGGACCACACCCCCAAAGGCTGCTAGGGGAAGGAGCGGGTAGCAGCGTGCTTAGAGCTAGGTACACACAGGTAGGGAGACCTGGAATAGGTTCGATCGGTACTGAGGGAAGCAGGTGGCCTTGGAGCTAGCAACGTCTGGCACCTCTCAAAGCTCTGTCACTATCTGCCTCTTGGACCACTAAGAAGCCACCCCCTCCCTCCCTCCCTCCTCACCAGGGAACCAGTACCATCCCTGGTTGGATACAAGCCCCTGTGAGCAATTGTTAGCTGCAGCCAACAGACAGAGACATAATGGATGTGTGTTGCATGAGAGCCACATTTATTTCTTAATTGGACAGAGCCCTAAGTGCACACAAACAGTACAGGAGCCTATAGCTAACACTCAGGTGTAAACAGCAGGATAGTAGTCATTACGTCAGGTGGTTATGACACAGGGGCCAGGGGGAGCCCACGGCAACCACATATGTACATTCAGGGAAACAGCCTCTGAGTCACAGGGGCCCCTCGGTATAGACAAACCACAGGAGGTCTGGGCTCAAGGAGAGACTTGGCTCAGCCATATCTGTCCATCCTGGGGGACTGCACGGGTCAAGTCCCAAGGGTAAAGGAAATGTATCTTTTCAGGTCCCCATGCTGGGTGGAGCAGAGAACCAACATCTTAAGTCTTGTGGTACATCTGTAACATCAGCCACATCCAGTAATCCCAAGATAGCTAGGGGTCTCCAGGGACCAGGATAGAGGAGGAAGGTCATTGAATACAGGGGTGTGCGCGCGCGCGCGTGTGTGTGTGTGTGTGTGTGTGTGTGTGTGTGTGTGTGTGTGTGTGTGTGTTGGATAAGGTGTTAGCATGACTGCTTGGAGCAGGAGGCTTCAGAAGTATGAGTTATCCAGGCATAAGCAGGTCTCACAGGAACCCAACCCAGCTCTCCCCCAGGATGCAGCAACGGCGCCCCCTCTCCAGGAAAGATGATTATTATGCCAAACTAAGTTTGAGGTCACAGCTTGGGTAACATCAAGTATCAAAACCAAACTGTCTGTGGAGGTGGTTCTCTGGATCCACCTCACACTCTGCACCAGGCAGGACACAGAGGTCTCGGCTAGGAAGCTTTACTTCTTCCTGATGACATGAGGGCTATAGTCGTCCCTCCATGTCATAAATGATCTTCAGCTGACACAATACAGGAAATTTTGGGCAGGTGGGAGGGAGGAGGGCATAAAGAAATCAGGTTTCCTGAGCTGTGGACGGATTTCTTGGTCCATCAACTCTGGTTACTAGGTGCTGACTCAGGACCTCCCACAAAAGCCGAGAGCTCGTCTTGGTTCCTAGACAATGCCAGGACAGCGTTTTGGGGCCAGTACGGAATGGCCCCTGAATGGGGTGGGGCAGGCACCAGAGCTCCCAACCTTTCTACAACCCGACCCAGGCACAGGTGCTCTGTAGGTTGGCTGGCCTCAGACACCCACCTGCTGGGTGGAGCCGGACTCATGCAAGGCCTCAGCTTCAGGTTGGCTGACCTGAGCGAGCATGGCAGGCCTGACTGCCTCTCTGCCTGTTGGGGGCTGTGTGGCTGTGTGGCTGGGTGGCCCTTGGGAACCAAGACATTGAAGCAGCTCGATCCTTCCCTCCTTTGACGAGGCCGTGAGCACCGGAGTGAGCTGCTGAACCCGGATGTCCCCTCTCCACTTCGTACCTCAGCCTCCGGCCTTCACGGTCCACCGCAGACAGCTCAGGGCACCTGGTTTCTAGTTAGGGCTTCATCTTGCTCTGGGATGGGCATCTTGACTTGGACTCTTGGAAATAAGTCTCATCCTATACTTAGGGTTTCTTGACACTCGATGCTAATGGCTGTTACCTCAAGTCCTGGGGATGAGGGTGGCCGGGCACAAGGGTGGCCACCCATATGGCACCTGACCCCAGTGATGGGTGAATTCTCAGTTTCCGCTGGGCTCACACTGGCTGGCAGGTGCACACACTACTTCCAACATGAGCCCTGCCACTAACCTGAATCTTGATGCCGGGACAAAGGGCGGGACCTTTGATAACTATGCCAAGGGACCTTGAAGCCAGAACCTTCTATGACCTTCCAGACAGTAGAGATGTTGTGAACACTGGTCTCAAGAGTATCCAGGTCATGTCAGTGCCGTGTGGAGACAGCCTGAGCCGATGGGGAGCTTAGACTCATCAGCTGACCTAGAGAGGGGGAGGGGCAGACCAAGGTGGAGGGAGAGCCCTGGAATAGCTGGATGCTGAGTGTTAACTGCTCCTGATGGGCTTTGGGGACTTGAGGTTTGGTTTCTGGCTTTCCAAATGGACCTGTGGCATGAAAATTATCCAGGTACAGAAGGTGCAGAAGAGTCCCTTTACCAAGACCACCACGAGGTCACCCTCATGTGCTTGACGGACATACATCACTCGTTGAGTTCTCTTGCTGAGATTTATAGGAGGTGCCATCCCTGGGCAGACTGTAAGGGATCGCTGGTCACAGAACCTACCTAAAGTTACATATCCATTCCTCTGCTCACCGACACCCAAGACTACAGTCAGAGGCTCCACTCTGAACATCCATGGCCTCTGTCAACCATAGCTGTGTGTAAACACAGCCACCTACCCAACATTCTGGACACAGCTCAGCTGGAGCCAGTCTGCCTATCGAGGGTTGACCATACGCCTCACCTGATCCTCCTCACTCTGGGATGAAGCTGCCCATACCACCCTTATTGCTCCATTTTGGGAACTGTTCCTCAGAAGTAGCGCACAACGTCTTCTGAATGGCCTAAGTCTCGGGACTTGCAGAACCTCTCACACACATACCGTGCAAGGTACATCTCAGACAAAACTGGTCAGGATGGAGCTGCCCTGTGCCAGGCTGTGAGGAGCCACGGCTTGCCCACATCCGGCCCTCCCTCTGCCCCTAGGAGGCTGGAGATACAGGTGGGAACCAACAGGGCCAGGCTGAAGGCGGGGTGGGAGGGGGAAAGGTAACTTCACATGAACCTTACAGCCCTACCTGGAGGCATTAGAAATAAATACTTATAAACAGAACACAGTCTTATAGTTAATGTCTCAGAGGACTGTTTCAACGCCACTAACTAATGTATATTAATTATAAGTCTGTCTATGCTTAAAAAAATATTAGAACAGCGGCAATATCCTGGGTCTCGGGCCCTCTGACCTTCCTGGCATTCCAAACTTCCCACCAGAGCAATTTTGGAAGAAACCACAACATGTACGACCTCTGGGGGAGCACAATTCATCATGTGGTATAGGCCTCCCCCCAGAGGTGGGGTTGCTGGGCCCAGCACAGGTGTCCCCTGGTGGGGGGGGGGAGGGCTGAGTGATAGATGACAGAACAGATGGTAAGGACAGGGGAGTGGTCTGGGCCACTGGAAGTCTGGAAGGCTTTCGGCTCAGACCCGCATCTGTGCAGATCTCCTTCGGGAGAGCTTAGACCTGCAGGGGTAGAGGGGAGAAGCTGTAGTCAGAGCCAGGAGTTGACCCAAGTCCTCCAGCAGCCAGAGGCTGCTCAGCAAACCTCCAGACCACACATCACAGCCCCGGATCTTCCTTGACCCCCTTAGGCTCATAGAGACTTGATATAGAATATGTCAGGGCTTTTTTGGGGGGGGCGCCTTAGCTCCCCCATGGCCCTTCATCAAGTCTGGGACATGGAAGGGGTGGGATCCATTCACAGGAGCCTGGGTTTATCCATTAGAGCCTGCATTCAGCTGACTTACTGCGTGAGCAGCAATGACACACAAACAGGAACTAGCATGTCCAAGAATGTCCCAGTCCCAAGAACATGGAACCCTGTGAGCTCCAGTCCCCTGGTGGAGTGGAGATCTGCTAGGTCTCCACGTGGCATTTCCTTTTTTTGCCCATCTCTCTGCCCAGCCCATACCGGATGGTCCCAGCCAGGAGCGGGTTGAAGGCATACAGCCAGTCGTGCATGTCCTTGTCACTGTTGGCCTGCAGCAGGATGCCCCGGTGCTCCGTGCACACAGCAAACGTGTTGGGTGTCTGTAGAGGAGTGAAGCTGGTGAGAAGGTGCTGTGGCAACATGGCCATTGCCACCACCAAGAATAAAACCCTTGAGGAAAGCAGTAAGAGTGGGTGGGTGGGAGAGAAGTCTAACCCGCCACAGCCCAGAACCACGGGGGGGGGGGCCGGGGCGGGGGGCGGTAAGCGTCTCTGTAAGACACAACCCCCTTACTGACCACGCAAGAACGGCAGCTCCATTCTGGAAGCCTTTGAGTTCAGGAAACTTGTTTCCCTCCTATGTCCGTGCTGCTCTGTAACCCCTGGACATTTCCAGACATGAGTCTGACCTCTGGGGGCCACATCCCTGCCTGGGACCCTGGATGAAGTGACCTTTTCTCTTTTTTTTGTTTGTTTGTTTTTTTTCTTTAATTATTATTTATATGAGTACACTGTGGCTGTTACAGATGGTTGTGAGCCGCCAGGTGGTTGCTGGGAATTGAACCCAGGACCTCTGTTAGAGTAGTCAGTGCTCTTAACTGCAGTGCCATCTCTCCAGCCGAAGTGCTCTTTTCATCTGTGCCCTCTGTAATGGATGGGTGTGCATAGCAACTAGGTTCACATAGCTCTCTCCCTCCACAGGGAATAAAACCCAGTGGGTACTTGTAGTCTCCTTCCACATGGCCTGGAGAACCTTCCCTTCAACCAGCTGCAAGGAGCTGGCTCCCACACTTCTAAGACACTGTTTGCTGCAGAGGACCATGAGTCGGTGCCTTGGGCCAGACAGCTTGGAGGGGCTGTGAGGTTCTGCCAACCTCAGGATGGGATCTAGCTGTATCAATGGAGTGGACGAACAGCAATTCTTGCCATCACCAAAAGCTGTTACTAGGAGCCCTGCTGAGGCTGAGACAGGGACCGGTCAGGGGGGCTGTAGCCTAAAGGGAACAGGGGACACCTCCCTTCGAGTGCATCCGAGCGGGGCCCTGGTCGCACCTTGAGCATGGCCTGCTGGTCCTCGCTGTACTCCACCTGCGCAGTGGAGAGGTTGAGCACAAATCTCTCCACCGTGTCCTTGTCGCTGTTGTACATGTAGGCGTAGGGACGCCTCACCACCACGAAGCGCTTGGCCCAGCCAGCTGTGTGTGGCTCCAGGAAGTGCAGGTACCCCTTCTTGGAGACGATGGGGCTGTGAGGTGGGGACACAGCTGTTGGCTCAGGAAGTTGGGGTAGCGGAGGCAACACTGGGGCTCACACTCTACTACCCTGCACTAGGTGGCTGACAGATCTTACTTTGGGATGTCCAAGAACAGAAGAACCACCATCTCAGATCTGGGACAAGTCCCCAATTTTCAGTCGGGAAATTAGGGAGGAAAAAAGCTAAAGTCCCAGAGTCCAGCATTCACTAGGTCCCCATCTCTGCCCCACTCACCTCCCCTCCACCCTCCAATTCTTACCCTGAGGGCCACAGGAGCCTGCCTGCCTTGTACAGAGGTGAGGGGTCCGCTGACACACCAAGCTCTGCCCTGCACACAGGCCAGGGCTGGTTGTCTATTGCTAGAACGGTTCTGATGGTAAAGACCTTGGTACCTGACTCGGATCTCTTGGATATCGGGGACCAGCAGTCGCTGGGGCTCCTTCTCTGTCTCTGTTGCCCGAACAGGGGAGGGAGTCTTCTTAGAGTCAAGTTCCGGCAGGAGCTCAGGCTCTGGGCTGGCGGGCCGGGAGCAGGGCTGAGGGGTCCTGGAAATAGAAGGTGACTGTGCCTTCTGCCAGGGTTCTTCAAGAGACTGGTGTTCCCTGGTAATGCCCTCCTCACAGCTGCTGGGGGAAAGCTCAGGGACTGTCTAGCTATGTCCACAGGAGGAGTTCCTGGGTCTCACAGAGTCTACCTCCCTCCAGGGCTGCTGGAGTGAAGGAGAAAGCTCCACAGCAGCTTGTGGCATAGCCAGGGCTGGGAGATGCCACTCCCACGTCCAGGACAGACTCCAGCCTCTGCCCTGTATTAAAGCCCACATACCTTCCCTTATTCTCCGAAAGTACCAGGGGTGACTCACAGAGTATTTTAGGAGCCTTGTCTAAAAAAAGGGAGTGTTTCTGACCTCATCTTTCTGGTGTTATTCACGAATACGTCTCTAATTTGTGCTGGCTGGGAAAGAAAGGACACACGCAATGCAGCTGCACGAGCTAGCTCCCCAAGAAGGCCAACACATTCTGCTGCCATGCTCAACCTTTTCTAAGTCCCATGCAGGGCCCACAGCCCCCTGGATCCACTCTCTCCATTCCTGAGTCCCCAAAGCTATCACAATTAGCTTCCAGGTGCTAGAAGCTCCCCCAGGTGGAGAGAGCTCACTCACCTCACGTCAGTGGCACCGTAGCGTCCTTCGATCAGAGAGGGGCAGGTGGAAGAGGGGGTGAGTGTAGCCGCACCCAGAGGGGACATGGATGGGTCCCGCATGAGGGTAACAGACATCTCAGAGAGCTACAGGAGACAGAAGGTCTTTCTCAGGTGGCTCTCTCTGGGCCTCCAGGAGGATGGGACGTCTCTCACACACTCCTACATAGCCATGAGTATTCCTACCAGGGTTCAGACTGTCCTGACCCAGGTGGATTCCCCCCCCCACACCCCCATCAGATGCTATACGGGGTAGGACATGAGCTTCTGGAGAGGGGTAGGGGCCTGCAGGATGAGGGTTCCAGGAAAATGGATAGCGTTACAGGGACGGGAAGAGAATAGGAGACGCTTAGGGCCTGGGTGACGCCATGTGGTCTAGGATAGGCTGGGTCAAGCCCTCACGTACACCCCAGCTTCCTCAGAGCCCAATCCTAGGGAAACCGGCTATCCGTCTATGAGGTATCGCACCGGGCTTTGCCCTTGACTATTGCCAACTGGGGGGGGGGCCTCACCTACCTTGCTCTCGCTGGCGCTGATACAGACGTGGCTGTGGGTGTATTCCCTGTTGAATGTGTGCATGAGGAGTCGTAAGCACTGCAGACAGAGAACACATGGTCAACCCTGCCCCGGCGGCAGCACCGGGCCTCCATCCACCCTGCCCCAGACACGCTCAGATGGGAGTTGATGAAGAACAGCAGCTTGAGGGTGTAGAACCTCCACCCAAACCAGGGGAACTCCTACCCTGTGAGCCTAGGAAGGCTGTGAATTACCATCACCCGAAGATGCGAGGCCATCCTAGTGGCCTGTATAGCAACCATAGGGGCTGGCTCTGAATAGAGGTAGTGAGCTAGCTCCTCAGCAGTCCAGGGAATCAAAGGATAACAAACCACATCCGGGAAGGAGCCTCTAAAAGGGCCTCGAGCTGAGGCTTCTGGGGGAGAGGGAAGTGGGGTGAGGCGGCGGGCAAGGCGCTAACTGGTCCCTACTTCTCCCCGAGCACCAGATTCTAGCAACTCTGGCTGGAGCTGGCCACAGACCAGGCTGGGCCTTTGGGGCACCCTGAAATGACCGGGGCCTGTGAAGACAAAGCCATGGTCACATCAGTCACCCGCCCAACCTACCTTGACAGCCAGCTCCCTCTGCCTCTCATTGGGAGTCTCCAGAGGTGATGGCTGACCCTCAGCTGACAATGGGGAAGAGGCACCTGAAGAGCTACGAGACTCAGAGTCCTCACTGGAGGCTGGGGACAGCACCTCAGGGCCAGGCCGTTGGGTGGTCTCCAGCTTCTCCCGTAGGAGCAGGTAATGCCTGGTCTTTTCCACCTGTCAGGACAACCAAGGTGAGTGAGGGTACCAGCCAGGCAGATGCTGGCTACCATGCGTGGCAGCAAGGTCCTCTGGTAAAGCATAAGAAGGTCTGCCGTGCCTGGTTAAGGCTGGTCACCTGAGGGACACTGTTCACAGACTCAGACATCCCAGACAAGCCGTGTGTTCTCCTTCATAGCCAGCATCCCTATTATGCTCAGGGGTCCTTTAATGAGCAGCAGGGGTCTAGGCCTCTGCACCCTGCTATCCTGTGGCTAGACAAGCAGTGTCAGCTCTGGAGGGTAGTTTCCAGGGCTGGACCCACTTAGACAAGTGCAATATCCAGCTGTGATCCAGAAGGAAGCCTGCTGTCCAGGGCCTTTTGGTCCCCAGCAGCTCCCACACTCACCTCCTGTAAGAGGCTCAGTTTCTCCAGCTCCCACTGGTGATCTAGGATCAGGCTGTCACTCCGGGGCCTCCAGCCAGCCAGGTTCTCCTCACCCCGGACATAGGCTACCGATGTGTCCAGCACCCGCCGGCGCCGGCGCTGCATCCCTGCGTGGGGGATTGACACTCTAGCACTCTGACAGATACCAATGCTGTCAGCACAGCTGCCGAAGTTCGTTCCTTTCTGGGTTCAAGACTGGCTCCCCTGGGCCTTGGTCCACCTGGAGGCCACAGGTCCACGTGGACCTTACACATAAGAAGCTGGTAGTCCCTCTCCCATGACATGACATAGGCGGTCACGGCAACCAGCAAACTTGACTCCTCCTCTCTGCCCTCCCATCTGAGGACGCTCTCAAGGCTGGAGGGAAAGTACTTGAACTTTGCAGGTAAGGCTCCCGACTTAACAGATGTCAAGTCAAGAGGAGCAGAGGCCAAGCAAGCCAGGCATCCCAGGGCCCCAACTCATGCCCCAGCAGACAGTAATCAGGAAAGGCTCCTACCTGGGCTGCCTGCGTCGGCCACATGGCAAAGGCTGAGCTCATACACACCGGTCACACGGTTGCTAAGGGAGTGGAGGAAGGGGACACACCATTACTAGGCACAGCTGTGAGGACAGACAGACGGATACTGACTCAGTCTGGGCACAGATCTCAACACAGGTGTGAGGCAGACTGTGCCTATTTCTGACTCTAGCACGTCCCATCCTGAGCTGTGGTCCCTAGGCCAGTCCTCAGCGTTGTGAACTAAATGGCCCATGGGGCACCCAGAGGCGTGAACACATTCACCAGTTACTCAGCACCAGACATCATCAGTCCCCAGCAGGCCTCGCATCTCACAGAGAGGCTCCCTCCTCCTATTCCTATGACACCAGTTCCACCAAGGTCGCATCACAGCCCTCTCATAGAGATGGACCTTGCTGGCCACTGGATCCTGATCCCCAAGGGCTTTGCTTTCAGCTGTACCCAGTGTGGCCGACATTGGCTCCGTGCGGTAGGGTAGTAGCCTGCCCTGAGCTGCAGAGGGCCTCGCTTCTCCCGTGGCTCTAGCCCAGTCCCTACCACTGAAGCTACAGGAAGTGGCAAGAACAGAGGAGGATGGATCCAGTGTCCGGCAAAGCCACTTAACTCACGTTCCACTTGAAGTTCTGCCCACAGTCCTCCACTACCCACCCCACCCCCACACATCCACCCTGCTTCTCCTGCGTGCTATAAGCAGTCCCAAGGGCAGAGATTCCTGGGGTGGGGGTGCAGGGCACCCATGGGGAGTTTGGTGTCTACAGGCCTTTCCACTTCCCATGGAGAAGAGTGTGTTCCCTCATGTCTGCTTGACAAGATCAATGTCCTCTATATGCTCTGCATTGACCAGCAGGGGCAACTGAAGGCAGGGAGCTGGGTAGTAGGTAGATCCTCACCATATCAGCTATGGAGCCAAGGGCTTCTTTACACAGGAGTGACAGTTGCTGGGGCAGGGGGGGGGG
>JADRCD010120901.1:702-16395 GCA_019843815.1 Montemys delectorum
GTCTACAGAGTGAGTTTCAGGACAGCCAGGGCTACACAGAGAAACCCAGAAAAACAAAACAAAACAAAAATGCAGTGAGTTTTTTTCTTTTTTTTTTTTTTTCTTTTTTAATTTTTTTTCAAGACAGGGTTTCTCTGTGTAGTAGTCCTGGCTGTCCTGGAACTCACTCTGTAGACCAGGCTGGCCTCGAACTCAGAAATCCGCCTGCCTCTGCCTCCCAAGCGCTGGGATTTAAGGTGTGCGCCACCGCTGCCTGGCTTTTTAAAATTTTTTTAAAGATTTATTTATTTATTTATTTCATGTGAGTACACAGTTGCTGTATTCAGACACACCAGAAGAGGGCATCAGATCCCCACTACAGATGGTCGTGAGTCACCATGTGGTTGCTGGGAGTTGAACTGAGGACCTCTGGAAGAGCAATCAGTGCTCTTAACCACTGAGCCATCTCTCCAACCAAGATTTTTTTTTTAAACAGGATCTCACCATGATGTTCTTCTGGCTGTCCTGGAACTCACTCTGTAGGCCAGGCTGGCCTTGAACTCAGAAATCCGCCTGCCTCTGCCTCCCAAGTGCTGGGATCAAAGGCGTGCGCCACCACCGCCCTGGCTAGAATCAACTCTTAAAGTAATTACACTCAGAAGTCTTTCCTTAAGACTTGCTTCTAAGCAAACTTAAACTAAGACATTAAGAGAAGCGGAGAAGTTATGACTACAGCTTCCCTTTATCCCAGCCTCACAATTACGTCATTTAGTGTGTGTGTGTTTTACAAACATTCAAGACCTTCTTGTTTTCTCCGTTAGAGACTGCTAACTTAATGCCATGCACACGACTGAGCCTTTTTCAAGTGGCTTTGCGTCTAAAGCCCCTCGATATCTTTGGCCTGATTCCATATAGCGGGGAAGCAGTGTCAGTAAGGGAGGTAGTGGAAGTTCGTCTCTCTTTCCAAGTAAGAAACACAGTCTCCTAGTGTGGAAAGGAACCACATCCTTTTCAAAGGGACCGGTGTTCATGTCTTGTCTTGTTTTGTCTCTTCTCCTTTACCAGCCAACAGTTCTCTTGAACAGCACTATAGATGGCAAATCCCCATTAAACACAACGTCTTTGAAATTTTAAAAAGCAATGAGAGTCAGCTATGTGAAGTCCTCCAGAATAAGTTTGGATGTATCTCTACCCTGAGCTGTCCAACTCAAGCAGGAAGCAGCTCTTCTGCTCAGAGGGTCTTCAGAAGGATGCTGACCCCTGGGATAGAGTTATCTGTCTGGAAGGACGACCTCACTAGACATGTTGTTGATGCTGTGGTGAACGCAGCCAATGAAGACCTTTGGCATGGAGGTGGCCTGGCCGGAAGCTTGGTGAAAACTGGTGGCTATGAAATCCAACAAGAGAGCAAGAGACTCGTTGCCACCTATGGTAAAGTCCCAGTTGGTAGATTGGCTGTCACCAAAGCAGGGAGGCTTCCTTGCCATTTGATCATCCACGCAGTTGGACCTCAGTGGACAGTTATGAATAACCAGAAAGCTATCGAATTACTGAAACTTGCCATTAAGAACATTCTAGACTATGTCACCAGATGCAATATACACATTAAGACAGTAGCAATTCCAGCCTTGAGCTCTGGAATTTTCCAATTCCCTCTGGATTTGTGTACACATATAATTTTAGAAACTATCTTCCTTTATTTCCAAGACAAGCAGATGAATGGTAATTTGAGAGAGATTCATCTGGTGAGCAATGAAGACCCCACTGTTGAGTCCTTTAAATCCGCCTCAGAAAGCATCCTAGGGAAGGAACTGAGCTCCTGGGAGAGTCCAGAAACTAACCCTGTTTCCAACATGACTCTCCACATTGGCCAGGGCCTGACTGTCCAGATTGTCCAAGGCTGTATTGAACTGCAAACAGTAAGTTTTTGTTTTTATTCCCTGGCACTGACAGAAGGGAGTCCTGGAATTAATGGTAAATTACTAAGATGCTTGAAGTGGAAGACTGTCAGCTGCATCCTTCAGGGACCAGAGAGTGTGAATGTTAGGGCTAAGCCGTCTGGATTAGAGACCAGCTTCATTCTTCCTAACTCGGTGACTTTCTTTCTTTCTGTCTCCAGTCCTTCCTTTAAAACATGTAACAACAGCACTTAAACATCTGAAAGCTGAATCATTACCCAAGAGACTGTTACAGTAGTAACAGCACATGGTCATCTGGGGGTTATAATGATTATTAGGCTCTGATTCTTAGGAACCAGAAGCAATTGGAATACTCTTTGATCCCAAAGAACTTAAGCTCTCTCTTATTTCTTTGTTGTTTTTGAAACAGGCTTTGTTTTCAAACCTTGTCACCTAAGACTCATGATCCTCCTGCCTCAGCCTCAGTGTCTTAGTCAGGGTTTCTATTCCTGCACAAATATCTTGACCAAGAATCAAATTGGGGAGGAAAGGGTTTATTCAGCTTACTTCCACATGGCTGTTGATCACCAGAGGAAGTCAGGACTGGAACTCAAGCAGGTCAGTAAGCAGGAGCTGACACAGAAGCCATGGAGAGATGTTCTTTACTGGCTTGTGTCCCCTGGCTTGCTCAGCCTGCTCTCTTATAGAACCCAAGACTTCCAGCCCAGGGATGGCACCACCCACAAGGGGCCCTAACCCCTTGATCACTAATTGAGAAAATGCCCCACAGCTGGATCTCATGGAGGCACTTCCCCAACTGAAGCTCCCTTCTCTGTGATAAATGCAGCCTGTGTCAAGTTGACACACAAAACCAGCCAATACACTCAGACACTAGATTTTTATTTTTACTTTTTTGAGGTAAAGTCTCTATAGAGCTTTGGCTATCCTGGAAACTTGGTATGTAGATCAGGCTGGTCTTGAACTCCTTGAGATCTACCTGCCTCTGCCTCCAAGCTAGGATTAAAGGCTATGGCTGAGCACTAAAATGAATGGATGGATGGATGGATGGATGGAGTGTGTGTGTAGTCATGTGCCTATCTGTATGTGTATGTGTGTGTGAGTGTGTATGTGTATCTATATGTGTGTGTTGATAGGTGTATATTTGAGAGTCAATGCATGCTTGGAGGTGGGGTTCACACACCTGTGCACAGGTGTGGAGGGGCCAGAGGTTGTCTTCCTAAAGTACTGCCTACCCTTCTTTTTTTGAGACAGAGTTTCTCATTGGTCTGGAGCTTGTCAGATGGGCTGTGTCCAACTGTCTAGCTAGCCCCAGGGAACTTGTCTTGGTCTTTTCTGGCTTGGCTGGGATCATGAGTGCTTGTCACCACATCTGGCTTTTCTCACATGGTTTATGGCAAGTACTTTACTGACTGAGTTATTTACCTCTCTAGTTCTATCCTATTTTTAATCTTTAAAAAAAAACCTTTATGGGCCGGGCATGGTGGCGCACGCCTTTGATCCCAGCACTTGGGAGGCAGAGGCAGGCAGATTTCTGAGTTCGAGGCCAGCCTGGTCTACAGAGTGAGTTCCAGGACAGCCAGGGCTACACAGAGAAACCCTGTCTCGAAAAAAAAAAAAAAACAAAACGAAAACAAAACAAAAAACAAACAAAAAAACCAACTGTATTTGGCAATGTCTCATTGGGGAAACAATCATTCGGCATTGCTAAAGCAATCTATCAATGGAAGTAAACCAAAAATAGTACTTAAGAATGCTGCTGGGCGTGGTGGCCCGCCCTTGTAATTACAGTAGTTTGAGGTGGAAGCCCAAGGATCAGGGACACAAGGTCATTCTTGGCTCCTTGAGTTTGAGAAGCCAGCCCTGCCTACATGAAACCCTGCCTCAAATATCTGAAAGCAAGACGAAACCCAAGAGTATGTACATGTACATTTGTGATTTGAGCAGCATATTCACAGAGGCACCAAAAAGTAATGGTGACAGGGCAGAGAAGAAAGTCCTACTGATGCCCCTCTAAAAGCACCCACGGGCTGGCATGCTTGGTGGCAGAATGCTTGCTTAGCGTAGGTTTGATCCCTGCCCTGGGGGAAGCAGGCTGATCTCAGGTTGTAGGAGGTGTGAACTAACAGGACGAAGGCTTTCAGGGAGGCTTGAGTGACTTGGTGAGAGAGACAGAGAGGAATCCACAGACGGGAAATGATGAGCTTGGCTGGACACACTGAAGTTTAAAGTAATCATTTATTTACTTACTTTTTTTGGATTATTGATGTGTCCTGTAGCTACAATCAAATTAGAATTAACCGTCAGTGAGGGTAGCACAGCCCATAAGATATGAGAGTGAAGGCTGATGATTCTCCATGAAATGAACCATCTGAGGAGTCATTAGTGTGGCGTTTAACATTCTAGCAGAAGCATTAATTTGTTTGTTTATTTTTTTTCTAGACAGGGTTTCTCTGTGTAGCCCTGGCTGTCCTGGAACTCACTCTGTAGACCAGGCTGGCCTCGAATTCAGAAATCCGCCTGCCTCGGCCTCCCAAGTGCTGGGATTAAAGGCGTGCGCCACCACCGCCCAGCAAGCAGAAGCATTATTGAATAACATACTTTTACCAGATTTTATCATCTTCATTTATTGTCCGCAGGGTTAGGAACCTTCTAACTTCTGAAGGGTGCCAGTGCCCCCCAATGGCAAACTCAGATTGCTCTTTCAGGGTAAAACCATTAATATCTATGATAAACGGAGTACTTTGGCAAACACCCCAACACCCTAGAGGCAGAGGCAGAAGACTTCATCTAAATTTGAGGCCAGCCTGGTCTACAAATCAAATTGCAAGCCAGCCAAGATGACACAGTGACACCCTGCCACAAAACAAACAAAATCCACAGAAGTACCTAAGTTTCCTTTGATGGATAATAAGAATTTTGGTACTTGCTTTGTTGGAGGATTTATTGCTCTGAAGAGACACCATGACCAAGGCAGCTCTTATAAAGGCAAACACTTAATTGGGGCTGGCTTTCAGTTTCAGAGGTTCAGTCCATTATCATGGTAGGAAGCATGGCAGCATCCAGGCAGACATGAGACTGGAGGAGCCTAAAGTTCTACATCTTGATCCAAAGGCAGCCAAGAGAAGACTGTCTTCTAGGCAGCTAAGAGGAGGGTTCTCAAAGCTCAACCCCACAGTGACACACTTCCTTCAACAAGGCCACACCTCCTAACAGACCACTCCCATTGAGACAAGCATATTCAAACCGCCACAGTACTGAAGCTGCTCCCCGTAGCACTGCTCTCAGAGTTCTGAGATAAAGTAGTAAGAAATGTAGTTGATGTCTATGTGTACTTTGTTTCTGTAGATCCATGGTTCTCAGCCTTCCTAAAGCTGTGGCTCCTTATTACAGTTCCTCATCTTAAGGTGACCCCTGACTGTAAAATGACTTCTGTTGCTACTTCATAACTATAATTTTCTTACTGTTATGAATCATATGTAAATATCTGCTTTAGGTGACCCCTGTGAAAAGGTCATTTGACACCTCCAAAAGGGTCATGACCTACAGGTTGAGAATGGCTGCTGAAGATGAACTGGTTAAGTGGTTGCCTGTAGAATAGTTGGCTAAGTGTATCTGGTGACCCATACAGAAAGAAAGCTCTGTTTCACTAAAGTCCTTTTGGCCCTGTTTATACTTTCTTTAACCTTGTACGTGAGCACATAAAGACATGAGATGTGCTTAGACACTTTTTCTTTATTACCAAGTAGCCTACGCGGAAACAGCAGGAAGTGACAGAGAAAAGGCAGAGAATGAAGTCTGTATGGATGTGTCTGGAAAATAACCATGGGCTTAGGGATTTGGCTCACTGGTAGAATGTTTGCTTAGCATGTGCAGGGTCCTGGGTTCAGTCCTTAGCACTGGAGAAACAACATAACAGCTGGATGGGTAGACTATGTATGCTGGTAATTTTAGCTCTGAAGAGATGAGTATGGCTCAAGGTTAATCAGGAGTACGTAGTGAGGCCCAGTTTTTTTCATTGTTGTTGTTGTTGTTTTTGCTTTGTTTTGTTTTGTTTTTTAAATAAGGCAGGCATTCAGGTAAAAAGATAAAGGGGCTGGAGGATACCGTTCAATGGGTAGAGTACTTGCTTAGCAACATGAAGCCTTGGGTTTAGTCCCTAGAACCCATAAACCTGTACTCCCAACAGGGGGCAGGTAGTAGCAAGAGGATCAGGAATTTAAGGTCCTCTTCAGCTATTTGGGATGTCTGAGGTCATTCAGTCTACAAGAGACACCGTCTCAAAATCAAAACAAATAGGTTGTGATGGTGTATGCCTTTAAATCCAGCACTGAGGAAGTGCAGACAGATGAATCTCTGTGAACTTGAGGTCTGCCTGGTTCATATAGTGAGTTAAAGGCCATCCGTGGTTACATGGTGAGATATTGTCCCTAAAACAAAACAAAGAACCGACCAACAAAAGAGGCAGGAGAGAAGGCTCAGCTGTGAAGAGTGTGACTGTGCTGTTAGAGGACCTGAGTTCTGTCTCCACCCTGCAAATCAGGCAGCTCCCAACTCTCTTTAAGTCCAGCTTCAGGGACTGACGCCCTCTCTGGGATTTTGCAGGTACTACACTCATGTGTACAAACCGACACAGAGACATATTGAAAATAAAACTTTTTTTTTTTTTCAAGGCAGGGTTTTTCTGTGTAGTCCTGGCTGTCCACTCTGTAGACCAGGCTGGCCTAGAACTCAGAAATCCACTTGCCTCTTTCTCCTAAGTGCTGGAATTAAAGACTAAAATCTTTTTTTAATCATTTATTTTAGTAGTTTATGAGTATGCGTGTCTTGTCTGCTTGTGTGTTGGCTGCCAAATGAGTGCCTGGTGACTGCAGAGCTAAGAAGAGGGCTTCGGATCCCCTGGAAGTACAGTTACTGACAGTTACAAGCTTCCATTTGTTAGCTAGGAAGTGAAACCTGGTCCCCTACAAGAGCAATAATTGCTCTTAGCCACTGAGCCAACTCCCCAGCCTGAAAATAGAGTCTTTAAAACAAAAGAAGTCAGAAAGAATGACCAGAGGCTTGAAATATAGTAAGTATAATTCAACAAAAGGGGAGAATAATGACAATATCACTTATATATGTACATATTTTCAAAATAGGGCAGACAGCCTCATAGCAATGAAATAAATTCTCTTGGAAATATGTCTCTATTTCAAAACCAATTTTTGAATTTGAAATATTCAAAAAGTGCTGGCAATGGTGGCTCATGCCTTTAATCCCAGCACTTGGGAGGTAGAGGCAACTGGATTTCTGAGTTTGAGGCCAGCCTGGTCTACAGAGTGAGTTTCAGGACAGCCAGGGCTATACAGAGAAACCCTGTCTCGAAAAAACAAAACAAAAAAAAGAAAGAAAGAAATATTCAAAAAGTATTTTTCTAAATTTTCAGGGATGTACAAATTAGTTATTTTAGAAGGAGAGATTTAACAATGAATCCTGTATTTTATTCCCTTTTCAGACAGATGTAATTGTTAATTCTGGACACGTGACTAATTTAAAAGTGGGACAGGTGACACAGTCGATTCTTAAACAAGCAGGAGCTGAAATGGAAAGGGAACTTGACAAGATTAATCTGTTCTCAGATTATCAAGTGGTATGGGTCACAAAAGGATTTAAATTGTCCTGTCAGTATGTGTTCCATGTGGTATGGCGTTCCCAAATCAACAAAAACCAGGTAAGTTCAAAATAACCCTAAGTTTGTATACTTGCACAATCTAAGCATTTTGATAAGTTTCCAATTGCTTGATTATGTTTATCAAAAATTGTTAGATGATGTCTGAGTTAAGGTTTTCATTGCTTTGAAGAGACAACTCATATAAAGGACAACATTTCACTGGGGCTGGCTTGAAGGTTCAGAGCTTCAGTCCATTAGCATCAAGGCAGGAGCATGGCAGCGACCAGGCAGACGTGAGACTGGAGGAGCGGAAAGTCCTATATTTTGATCCAAAGACAGACAGGAGAAGAGTGTCTTGCAAGCAGCTAAAAGGAGATCTCATTGCCCATCCCCACAGTGACACACTTCCTGCAACAAGGCCAAGCCCACTCCAACAAGGCACACCTCCTAATAGTGTCAGTCCCTGGGCCAAGCATCTTCAAACCACCACAGAAGTGTTTCCTCTTTGGAAACACGCCTATGACTGGCTGAAAGGCTGAGCAAGTATGGTTACCCCAACTTAAGTTTGATTTGAAAGGTCTAAGTGAGCACACTGCATGTGGGCACTGAAACCCAGAACCGTCCAGTCTGTACACAGCTTGCTCTGTAATGCACAATGATCTGCTCTGTCCTTCCATAATGAGGCAGGGGATTCAGCTTTTCTGTATTTCCTTTCACAGGTTAAATTCCAATAGGAGTTGGATTCAAAGGTACTACAGTTTCTTCCGACTCCCATAAAATATGAAAATTAGTGAATAGAGAGAGTCCACATAGATGTAGAGAAACGCTTAATCCCAATGTGCCCCCCTCAATATATACGGAGAACCCCTAAAGACCACCAAGGAGCTGTCTCTGATGTAATAGCATTAGGGTCTCTTTATTACAAGCTCAGGCTTGGGCTCTCCTCTAACTAAATTCTGACACAGCAGGGTAGGAAGGGAAGGTTGAACAGCTCCGAACCCTTAGCAGGACAAATTCTTAAAGGAAAATTGAAGCAAGTGATGGAGTGAGGGAAGGGTTCCAGTCTGGCAAACATATAATAGAGTACAGCAGGTGGGTGCTCTGAAGCAAGACCGTATATAACCACAAACTGGTTGGAAAGCACCTCTGAAACAGCCAGACTAATCTTTGATTAACTGTTGCTAGGAAGTAGCTAGGGAGTAACTCTGGCCAATGACAACCTGTTAGGTCCTTCCTGGTACCTGGGCGAAGCTTGAGTTCTGCTGCAGGTCAGGGTCTCAGGCTTTTTTTCTTTTAGGTAGAGGCTGGTCCCAAGATGGAGCAGGTTTGGCCTCTCAATAGTGTCTCTCTCTACATAGTCCTGGCTATCTGGAACTTACTGTGTAGACCAGGCTGGCCTTGAACTCACAGAGATTGACCTGTCTCTGCTTCCTGAGTGTTGGCCACCACTCTTGGTTATTTTTGTTTGTTTGTTTGTTTTGGAGATGAGGTCTCAATGTATAGCCCAGGCTAGCCTGAAACTCTGTAGTCCAGGCTAGCTGAAAACTCCTGCATAGGTCACCTGAGTACCAGGATTATAAACTGTTACACTTGTATCTTTTTTGCCTTGTATATGTTTTTTTTTTTTTTTTCCACCTGTGCCGCGTCTAGTCCTCTCTCAGTTCTGTAATCCTAGATTGGATCTCCAGTTATTCTCTGTACTTCATCTTTCAAAGGTTCTTCCACAGACAATCTTCCTGTGTATATAGCAATTGGTGTAATATTGAAAAGTTGATGGAAAAGTAGCCTGGCACGCGGGGCCGACTTTTTTTAAGTTCCTGTTGTATACATCAGCTGACTGTGCCCCACATTGAGTGCCAGCTGTGGTATGCGTTTTGGGGGCCAGCTGTGTTTCTGTGTCCACTGTTTCCTCCCTCTCAGGGCATTCATGGGTGGGCTTCTGCAGGATTCCAGCTGGGGATGAGTGTGTGGGTGTGGAGGAGAGGTGGGTGGCACTCTGATGGTCTTAGTGTTATACAGCTCTTTTAGGCAAAGGCCTTCTCTGTCCATCCTCAATGAAACAGCTCTCTTAGACAATCTTGGCTTGTGTACATACCTTTATTTGGGGTGGGCTTGGACACATATTTTATTCTGTGTGAACCAGGGCTATAGATGGACTTTGGAGAGTGGGAAAGGAGTTTGTAGGGAAATTAGAATAATTGGCTGGAGTTTTAAGTTCTATGAACGCCTTCTTTGTGTGGAGAGGCAGTCCAGAAATCCCAACTGGCTGCCTGGGTTCTTATCTGGAAAAGAGAAAGGCGAACTTGTAGATCTGCCAAGGACTACTCAGCCTCCCTCAGGTAAAGGGTGTGGAATTCGGGCTCCTAGACAAGCTCAGGGAAGGAGAAGCCCTGCTGGTAAAGGGAGCCTCCATTTTGTCCACAGCTCAGAAAAGCTGTCCTGCTAAGGCAGAGCTTGACCTTAACTAGTAGGGTTTCCCCACATAATCCTAGCACATGGGAGGCAGAGGCAGGCAGATCTCTGTGACTTTGAGGCCGCCTACTCTATATAGTGAGTTTTAGACTATCCAGAACTGTGTAGTGAGACCTGATCTTAGAAGATGAAAAAGAGGGCTGGCCAGATGGCTCAGTGGGTAAGAGCACTGACGGCTCTTCCGAAGGTCCTGAGTTCAGATCCCAGCAACCACATGGTGGCTCACAACCACCCGTAATGAGATCTGACGCCCTCTTCTGGTGTGTCTGAAGACAGCTACAATGAATTACGATGGAGCGTGGGGGGTGGGGGGGCGCGGAGCAAGTGGGCAGGGCCGCAGAGGTCCTGAGTCCAATTCCCAGCAGCCACATACATGATGGCTCATGGCCGGCCATCTGTACAGTTACAGTGTACTCATACACATAAGATAAATAAAATAAAATCTAAAAAAAGAAAAGATGAAAAAGAAAAGTTAACGGAAGTCTGAGTCTGCCCAAACTATCGGTACTTCTCTGGGAGAAGCTACACAGTGGATTGTCATAATATTAAAGGGATACTGCTGTCTTCTTTTAGTCTCTGCCTCTTTCTTTTTTCTTTTTTTTCCCGAGACAGGGTTTCTCTGTGTAGCCCTGGCTGTCCTGGAGCTCATTCTGTAGACCAGGCTGGCCTCAAACTCAGAAATCCACCTGCCTCTGCCTCCCAAGTGCTGGGACTAAAGGCGTGTGCCACCACCACCACCGCCCGGCAGGCTCTGCCTCTTTCGCTAGACTGTCAGGAACTCTTCGTTGACCTGGGAGCCTCACATGAGTGGCACACTGATGTTTGACTGACTCTCTGAGCTAGGGAGATGTTCAAGGCTATATAACTGGGAGAGATGACAGTGTTCAAATGCCATGGATAGAATTCACTTGCCTCAGTTTCTCAGCCTTATGCTTCCTGCTATTTAGCTTATAGCTATAGCAGGTTTTTGTGGAGTAGGGCCTTAGCAGCCCTCTGAGGATGCATGGACACACCCATGTGGTGTGCACACTGGCACACAACTAGCTCAGGCTAGTCTGAACCTCGTAGTCCAGGCTATCTTAAAACTAAATAACCACGCTGGCGTGATAAATTCTGAGCTCCACTAAACGGTAAGTGAAATCTTACTTTTTTGTCTCAAAGGTTGATCTTGAACTTGTATTTATCTTACAGATATTGAAAGAAGCAATGAAGTCCTGTCTAGAAAAATGTCTTAAACCAGATATAAATTCCATTTCCTTTCCTGCTCTTGGGACAGGAATGATTGATTTGAAGAAGAGTACAGCAGCTCAGATAATGTTTGAGGAAGTTTTTGAATTCGCTAAAGAGCACAAGGAAAAAACACTAACTATAAAGATTGTGATCTTTCCAGTAGATGTGGAAACATACAAGGTGAGGTAGTTAGTGTCTTGGAAAAGTCTTACAATTTGTTCATTCATTACCAATGGCTAATTAGTATCTCTCCTCTTACACACTAGGTAAGGATCTCACAATGTGGTGGGATTCTAACATTTAATTTCTGCAAAATTACCCACCCTTGGCCTAATAGCAAAGGCCATTATCTAAGCCATGTTTATGTTTGCTTTTCTCATTTCCTTGTTGGCATTTATTCTCTGTTCTTTAAAGTAAGCAACCTATTTTTGATATGGGATGATTCTTTCTCCCTTGCCTGCTGCTGTTCCTCCTCTTCCTTCTTCTTCTCCTCCTCCTTCAACATATTTCTTTTTTTTTTTTTCCTCCGAGACAGGGTTTCCCTGGCTGTCCTGGAACTCACTCTGTAGACCAGACTGGCCTCAGAAATTCCCCTGCATCTGCCTCCCAAGTGCTGGAATTAAAGGCGTGTGCCACCACTGCCCCGCTCAACATATTTCTTGATAGTTTTTTTCCTGGATAGAGCTGGGTATCTATAAAACGCCATAGAAGGTCATTTAGCAAATGTTTCTTTTGTATTAACTTAAGCCAGGCATTTTTGTCTCAGAGAAAGGAACCACTCTCTAGAACCCATTGTTGGCGTGTCTCATGAGGATAAGGTGTTCGATGATGGTGGACAGAGCTTGAAAGACACTGCCAAATCTTGTCCTTGGCTCCACCAAAGACCTGTAGGCTCTTTGCTGACCATCTGCTTGTTGCTACTTCTTTCATAAATATTATTGCTGCTGGCTAAGTTACAGTTTCTGTTACACGTTTCATTCAAAAGCTTTGCCTAAGTATTTCTAACCCTACAACATCTCCTGCATTCTGAAATGACATAACCAGAGAACTGACTTTTATCCATTGTATGTGGCTTCTTTTACTGTTTGCTTATCAGTGGATAATGTTAGCTCATTTCTAAATTCATGGATGGGGACCATAGGGAACAACCTATTATAATCTCTCTGCGTAACTAAATATAGTAAGCTAAGGGATTTTATTTGCTCTGGAAATAGAAGCTACAAACATAGTTTATAAAGGAAATGTTCTATAGATTAAGAAACTTCATTGTTGCTTTGGATGTGTTGGTGTGCGACTTTAATTCCACTGTTTGGGAAGCAGAGACCAGGTGGATCTGAGTAGGGTGGAGCATCGTTAATACTAGTACTCTGGAGGCAGGGGCAAGTGGATCTCTGAATTTGTGGCCAGCCTGGAGAACAGAGCAAGTTCTAGAACAGCTAGGGATACACAGAGAAACCCTGTCTCCAAAACCCAACACGCCCGCGCTCGCGTGCGCTCGCGCACACACACACACACACACACACACACACACACAAAGACACAAAGATCTCTGAGTTTGAGGCCAGTATGATCCACATAATGAGTTCCAGGCCATCCAGGGCTAGATAGCAAGACAGTAAAAACCTGTCTAAACATACACACACTTACTTTCTCATTCTCTCCTCTTCCCTACCTCTCTCTCTTCATTTTTGAAGTGCAAATAGATATAAAGCAAAAAAGACTACTTCTAGTCTTCATCTTATTAATATAATGATTTGTCAGTAAAGTAATTACTGCCTATTTTATCAACTTTGAATAAGAAAACTACTGGATAAGGTGTTTCTTTTTTTTTTTTTTTTTTTTTGGTTTTTCGAGACAGGGTTTCTCTGTGTAGCCTTAGCTGTGACCTGCCTCTGCCTCCCGAGTGCTGGGATTAAAGGCATGTGCTACCACGCCCCGTGGATAAGGTGTTTATAAACCCCTAGGAGATTTTGATTATTTCAAGTCAACCCTGTCTTAGGGGGTATGCCTAGAAGTACTCAGCCTTTTGTCTGTGAGCTGTCTGTAACAACAACTACTGTATAGAACATATATTGAATGCTCACTATGAGTCAGCTCCAATTTTAAATAGTTTACAATAATGAACCCAGATAAAACAGTTTGGTGTGCTGATAACATTTAGAAGTAACCTATATTTTTATTTTAGCTTTAATTTGGTACCTACATTAATACCTGAATGGATAAAAGCTTGTATTTTTGTCTAAATTATACTCAGTCTTTGTTGTTGTTGTTTTCATTTTTACCTGTACTAATTTCTCACATGTTCCTAAGACAGTGGTTCTCAACCTTCCTAACGCTGCGACCCTCTAATACAGTTCCTCATGCTGTGGTGATCCCCCCAACCATAAAATTATTTTCCTTGCTACTTCATAACTATAAGTTTGCTACTGTCAGGAATTGCAGCATAAGTATCCGATATGCAGGCTATGTGATGTGGGACCCACCGGCTGAGAACCTGCTGCACTTGCTCTCTTGGGTTGTGTAAGGCCACTTTAGAGTTTGTGGCGGCGGGATGGAGTCTAATGAGACAGTGATGTGCTGTATTCAGGCAGAGATGTCTATTGCTGTGGCTGTCGGTCGGCTCCTCTATAACTGTTCTGCTTTGCTTATCTTAGGCTTTTTGTGCTGAAATGACAAAAAGGTCCAGTGAGCTGAATCTCAGCAGCAATAGTGGTAAGTAAGAAATTAAGAGTTTTACAGGCATATCAGGACGTGAGTGGAGGCAGGAGAATTGAGAGTTCCAGGTCGTACTCACCTAAAAGCACATTTGAGGCCATCCTGAGCTACATGAGACTCTTTTTTAAAGAAGAGGTGGGGTACCTGTCCATATATTCTCATTACAGATTCTGAGTCAGGAACTCTGGCCTAGTTAAGCAGGTCTCTTTAAAAACTAGTTGATCAGCCGGGCAGTGGTGGCGCACGCCTTTAATCCCAGCACTTGGGAGGCAGAGGCAGGAGGATTTCTGAGTTTGAGGCCAGCCTGGTCTACAGAGTGAGTTTCAGGACAGCCAGGGCTACACAGAGAAACCCTGTCTCGAAAAAACCAAAAAAAAAAAAAAAAAAAAAAAAAAAAAAAGAATGGCTTCATGGACATGTTTTGAAGCTGAGCTTTGGGATGAAAAAATTTCCATTGGCCAGCAGTCATGGGGCAGTCCTTGACATAATAAAACCCATAGAGCAGACAAATACAGTGTGTTTGTCAAATCTCATGGAGCAGGTGAGGGGTGGTGTTTTAGGCAAGGTTAATGCAAAGTGAGAATATGAAAGTTCTGTGTGTCATTAACCTAAAGCACAATGACAAGGATCATGATTTATTCTGTAATTTAATTAGGAAATTAGGAAAATAATTAACATTGATAATGTTTGATAAGGATTATCTTAGGTTATCAAGGAAAGGTTGTACCAGCCAGGGATGGGGAGAAGCACATTTTCATTAGACGTTTATACTGAATGCATTTTCGTTCTTAAAAAAGTTGAACAATTTAGTGATCTGAAATAATTCTTCTCTCCTGATAATGATGGATCAAGGAAGTATCGCTGTGTATTGTTTTGTGTCCTTCTAGAAAGTGACGTAAATTCCCCAATACCACTGAAAACAGGGAAAGGTGTACCTCCAGTTAGAAATCCCTTCTCACCATTGTTCTCTCTCTCTCTCTCTCTCTCTCTCTCTCTCTCTCTCTCTCTCTTTTTTAAAGATTTATCATATAATTTATATGAGTACACTGTAGCTGTCTTCAGACACACCAGAAGAGGGCATTGCATCCCATTAAGGGTGCTTGTAAGCTACCATATGATTGCTAGGAATTGAACTCAGGACCTCTGGAAGGTCAGACAGTGCTCTTAACCACTGAGCCATCTCTCCAGCCCTGTTGTCCTACACACTAGGCTTTCATACTTGCATTTCTCCACAGCTCCCTGCCTCCTCCCTTCAATACTGTCCTAATGCTTTCCATAGCTCCTAGGACCGCCCAACTATGATATTTAAGAGAGATGTTGACCACTCAGTTTTTATTATTATTATTAGTTTAATTTTTAGTTACAGGAGGAGAGTGGGCATATGCACATAAGTGCCTTTTGCCTGCAGAGGCCAGAGATCTCTCTGGGACTGGAGTTAAGAGGTGGTTGTAAGCTGCCTGATTGGGTGGTAGGAATGGAGCCCTTCCAGATGGTAAGAACTCTCCAGAAGGATGTCTTCTGGAGAAGCAGTACATCCTCTTCACCATTGAGCCATCACCAGCCCCTACCCCATTGTCTTGGGATCACTGCTAGGGAGCAGGGTTATGTAAACATTAGTGTCAGATACTCACACCCACTAGCTTGGTGGACATGATTAGTCCTGCTGCCCTACTCATTTCTTAATGACCCTGGGAATCTTTTTTTTTTTTTTTTTTGGTTTTTGGGGGC
>JADRCD010120917.1:0-20110 GCA_019843815.1 Montemys delectorum
ATGTTGGACCTATTTCTCCAATTACCAAATTAGAGAGACCATTGGATAACAATCAACAAATTTCTAATTCCTCATATTATTGGATTTCAATCGATTAGGATATGTTGGTAATATTAATTTTCACATTAATATATTAAAAAAAGCAAATGTCACTTCCTGTTGTTTTTGTTGTAAGAGGTGGAATTAGGTTTGTGTGGATTTGTTGAAAGGTTACCTTCTTGCTTCTTCTAGGGTGTAGTTTTGCTCCTTATGTTGATGTTTTCCATCTATTATCCTTTGTAGGGATGGATTTGTGGAAAGATATTGTGTAAATTTTCTTTTGTCATGGAATATGTTGTTTTCTCCATCTATGGTAATTGAGAGTTTTGCTGGGTACAGTAGCCTGGGCTGGCACTTGTGTTCTTGTAGGGTCTGTATGGCATCTGCTCAGGTTCTTCTAGCTTTCATAGTCTCTGATGAGAAGTCTTGTGTAATTCTGATAGGCCTGCCTTTATATGTTACTTGAACTTATTCCCTTACTGCTTTTAAAATTCTTTCTTTGTTTAGTGTATTTTGGTGTTTTTATTATTATGTGACAGGAGGAATTTCTTTTCTGGTCCAGTCTTTTTGGAGTTCTATATGCTTCTTGTATGTTCATGGGCATCTCTTTCTTTAGGTTTGGAAAGTTTTCTTCTATAATTTTGTTGAAGATGTTTACTGGTCCATTAAGTTGAAGGTCTTCACTCTCTTCTATACCTATTATCCTTAGGTTTGGTGTTCTCATTGAGTCCTGGATTTCCTGGATGTTTTGGGT
This sequence comes from Montemys delectorum, assembly GCA_019843815.1. Classification (NCBI taxonomy): domain Eukaryota; kingdom Metazoa; phylum Chordata; class Mammalia; order Rodentia; family Muridae; genus Montemys; species Montemys delectorum. The sequence continues at coordinate 794 of JADRCD010120917.1, forward strand.
TAGGAGCATTTTGCATTTTGCATTTTCTTTGACTGTTGTGTCAATGTTTTCTATGGTGTCTTCTGCCCCTGAGATTTTCTCTTCTATCTCTTGTAATCTGTTGGTGATGTTTGCATCTATGATTCCTGATTTCTTTCCTAGGTTTTGTATGGCCAGGGTTGTCTCTCTTTGTGTTTTCTTTATCGTTTCTTCCATTTTTAGATTCTGGGTGGTTTTGCTCATTTCCTTCACCTGTTTGATTATGTTTTCCTGAAGATCTTTAAGGGATTTTTGTGTTTCCTCTTGAAGGGCTTCTAGCTATTTACCTGTGTTCTCTTGTATTTCTTTGAGGGTGTATTTATGTCTTTCTTAAAGTCCTGTATCATCACCATGAGAAGTGATTTTATATCTGAATCTTGCTTTTCTGGTGTAATGGTGTGTCCAGGACTTGCTATGGTGGGAGAATTAGGTTCTGATGATGCCAAGTGATCTTGGTTTGTGTTGTTTATTGTCTTACGCTTGCCCCCCACCATCTGGATATCTCTAGTGCTACCTGCCCTTGCTAAATCTAACTGGAGCTTGTCTTTCCTTTGATCCTTGTTGTGTCAGAACTCCTCAGAGTCATGCTGTGTCTGTGATCCTGTGGTTCTGGGATCCTGTGAACCTGGGCTTGTTAGGTCACCTGGGAATGGAGCTTCCTCTGGGTGTTGTGGGACTGGCTGTGAAGCTTGCACCCAAGGTCTACTCTGGACACCAGCCCAGAAGGACCGGAAGGAACCCGAGTCACTGGGCTGGTGGAGTTCCTGTGTGCCTGGTCTCGCTGGTCCCAGTTACTTCCAGTGTTGGGACAGATGTTAGTTCCTCCTCACCTCTGATCCTGGGTTCTTCAGAGGGCCTGGGGGTGGCGGTTCCTCTGAGTGTTGTGGGACTGGCTGCAAAGATGTTAGTTCTTCCTCACCTCTGATCCTAGGTGTGTCACAGCACCTGGGAGTGGAGCTTCCTCTGGGTGTTGTGGGACTGGCTGCAGAGCTTGCGCCCAAGGTCTGCTCTGGACACCAGCCCAGACAGACTGGAAGGAACCTGAGTCACTGGGCTGGTGGAGTTCCTGTGTGCCTGGTCCCACTGGTCCCAGTTACTCTGAGTTTAAAATCTTGTCTTTTACTGTGGTACAAACCCAAAATAAGAACAATTTTTAGACACTGGAGTTCATTGTAATAAGACAGTACTTCAATGACCCTCACATCACCCAAGGATTTTACCTCCATTGTAGCTAAGCTAAGAATTGACAGTTCTGCTGCACCAAGAAGTGAATTGTAGACAAGTTTTTGGATACAGATTTCCTGCTGTGGTCAAAGCTATTTGACTGGAGTGATTGTTTTCATTCTCAGCCCGCTTAATATTACATTCATTTAAGAAATGGTGTGTGTATTAAGATGGTTGATCCATGAAGTCATTCACCAACTGTTTCAATGAACAATGGTTCAGGTTGGAGGGTGGCACAGACATTTAGGTGAGAGTAAGTATCTTATCAGAAGTTCTTAACTCTATCTTAGTTTAAATGTAAAGATTATGATCCTTTCTGTGTACATAAACATGACAGATTAATAAATAACACATTGCTGAAGGTTAAAGTGCAGCATAAAATATACAAGTCAAAATAGATTGAGAGTATACGAGTACATGAAATAAGAACAAAACAAAACTGAGAATGCATTAACACATCAGGCCAATCAAAATAATGTCTACCATATGCACTTTCAAAGAACACTTAACAGTGTAAAGGCATTGGGTCCTACCTATCTATCATCTAATTATCTGGTACATACAGTAGAATACTAAGAGGCAAATAACTTACAACTACCAGAAGACTTCCACTCAGTATGTTAACAACCACTGACATTAAAGAATAATTATACTGCTAACTATTTTCTCAAGTACTCATTAATATGCACAAAGCTTGCACCTTCTTTAGGGTGGCTGCATGGTCCTATGCTCTGTCCTACAACTGATGCAAAACTTCAGTCAGATTCAGACTTTAATATTGTGACTGGTTCTTTAGTATAGTAGCTGAATTAAACAATACCTTATCTAAGTATCACCAAGACAGGTTTTTGCATCTATTAAAAGTATCAGTGTGGCATTTAGTATACATAAGAGAGAGAAAGAATTAGTATGTCATTGGTATGTCATTTATAATGTTTTATATGGAAGTGAGGTTAGTAACTAAAATATGTATAAAAGACTTGTGTTTGCCAGTGACAAGCTACCATTCTACTTGTCGACTGCTATTTATTGGTTCAATGAAACCTATTTGGATTGGAAATTCACTGCTAAACAATAAATTCTGACATTGTAGAAATGGAAGCATGCGTCTACCTGCTATTCTTGAATAATATACACATAAAAGTAGATATTTCTTCCTAACTTACAGGCTAGAAGCAAATTCTTCCAAGGAAATCTAAAATAGATATATTCTTATGTGTCTGACAAAAATCCTAGATGTAACTTAATGAAATTATAGTTCCAATTAAAATTATTCATGATACAAATGGCTTTTTATAAAGAACCATAATATATAATTAATGATTACTGGAAAGGGGAAAAGTATTGGAAATACAAGTTAAGGTTGAATCAAAAGATTATGGAGTAGTACAAAATAAAAATAACTTTCTTCTTATTTTTTAAATGTATTCTTCCTTCATACATACAACTGAAACATAGCCTCCTCTCCTCCCAGTCTCTCACTCCTACCTCTCCCCTCCCCCATATTCTCTGTTCCTATATTTCCCTTCAGAAAAGGGCAGGTCTACCAGGGAAATCAACTTGACATGTAACAAAAAGACTAGGCAGAACCCACATATCAAAGTCAGAGAAAGCAGCCCAGTAGGAGGAAAATTATCCCAAGAATAGTCAAAACATTAGAGATATCTCCATTCCCATTGTTAGGAGTCCAACAAAAATCCAAGCTGAACAACTGCAGCTGGCATAAAGTGGACATATTGTAGACTAATATAGACTCCATGATTGTTGCTTCAGTCTCTGAGAGCTACTATGAGCCCTACATACTTCATTCTGTGAGTCTTGTTCTCAACCTTTATTCGCTCCAGTGATCCTTTCTGTCCCTCTTCCATGGTGTTCCTAAAGCTTCCCTTAACATTTGGCTGTAAGTCTCTGCATTTATTCCCATCAGCTGCTGGAGAAAACCTCTCCAACAACTATTGCACTAGGCATCTATTTATGAGCATAGCAGAATACTATTAAAAATTATTTCATTTGACTTATTTTTCACCTTTGATCAATTATGTTTAACTCTATCTTATGTCACTGGTTCCTCTAGCTTTTCATTCCTCTCTGCCTAGTAAGTGTTGAAGATGGGTTCATCTTCATGGTGTGGGCCTCAAGTGATACAAACCATTGGCTGAACACTCTCACAAAATCAGAGTCACCATTGTCCCAATGTATCTTGCAGGCAGGATAAGTTATATATAAAAAGAATTTGTGACTAGATTGTTGTCCCAGTTCTACTACTGGAAGCCATGCTTGGTTAAAGAAGATGTCTGGTTCATGCTCAGAATCCTCCAGTTTCAGGAGTCCATACTATGGCCACCATAACAAGTTCTAGGAAGTGTTTAACTCTACTAGATTTGGACATCGCCTTCCCACTTGCTCCCCCATTCTAGTAATCTTTTCCTGAACTCTCTTCCTCTATCTCTCCTTCTCATACCTGATTCCTTCTATTCCCATTCCCACTTGATCCTAGTACACACTCAAATCCTATTCTATTTACCCTTTCAAGGGAGATCTAGACATCCTCCCTTGAGGCCTTCTTGTTACTTAGGTTATCTGAGTCTGGAGATTGTAGTATAATTATCTGTTGCTTAACAGCTAATAATAACTTATAAGTGAGCACATACCATTGTTGTATTTCTGAGTCTAGGTTGCCTCACACAGTGTGATTTTTTTTTCTAGTCCATCCATTTGCCAGCAAATTTCATGATCTCATTTTTTAACAGCTGAATAACTGTGTCCACTGTGTAACTGTGACACATTTTATCTATCCATTCTTAAGTTAAGGGACAGCTAAATTAATTCTAGTTCCTGGAATCACTACAAATTGATTCCAAATTACAAATATTATTACAAATAAAGTTGCTATGATCATAGTTGAGCAAATACTCTTGTGATATGATGGAAAACATGTCCAAGAGTGGTATCACTTGTTTTTAAGGTAGATTGGTCCACAATTTTTGGAGGAAACACTATAGAAACTTCTATAGTGGCTATACATTTTGGTACTCCCAAGAGCAATGGAGGAATGTTCAGCTTGCCCTACTTCCTCATGAGCAGGAGCTGCCACTTCTGTTTTGATCTTAGCCATTCTGACAGATGAAACCTCAAAATCATTTTGATTTGTATTTTCCTGATGGCTAAGAATGTTGAAAATTTCATTAAGTATGTCTTAGCCAATTGATGTCCCTCTACTGAGAATTTTCAATTTACATCTGGACTCAATACTTTTCCTTCCTTCCTTCCTTCCTTCCTTCCTTCCTTCCTTCCTTCCTCCCTCCCACTTTCTCTCATATTCTTTTTCTTTATTTCTTGTTATTTTTATTAATTAATTAATTTTTTATTAAATTTACATCTCAACATAAATTCCCCATCTCTTCCTAATATGCCCTCATACAGATCCTTCCCTCATTTCCCTTCCTCTTCCCTATGAGAAAAAGAAGAGCCCTCAGGTATTACCCCACCACCATTTCCCCACACATCAAGTTACTGCAGGACTAAGTGCATCCTCTCCCACTGAGGCCAAACAAGGTACCCAGGTTTGGAGAACAGGATGCTCAGGCAGGCAACAGATTCAAGGACAGCCACAGATCTAGTTGTTGAGGGACCCGCATGGAGATTAAGCTGCACATCTGCTACATGTGTGTGTCGGGGACTAAGTCCAGTCCATCCTCACTCCTTGGTTGGTAGTTCAATCTCTGGGATCCTCTAAAAGTCCAGGCTATTTGACTCTGTTGGTCTTTCTATGGGAGTTCTGTCCTCTTTGTGACCCTCAATCCTTCTATCAATACTTTCACAAGGCTCCCTAACCTCATCTAATGTTGGGCTGTGGGTCTCTGCACCTGTTTCCATTGACTACTGAGTGGAACCTCTCATTGACTCCTGTCTCAAGCACAACAGAGTAACATTAATAGTGCCAGTAATTGATTCTTGCCAGTGATTTCAATTCGGGCTAGACAGTATTTGGTCATTTCCTCCATCTCTGCTCTATCTTTGTCTCTGCACATTGTGTAGGCAGGACATATTTTTGGTTGAAAGGTTTCTGGATTGGTTGCTTATTCTTTCATTGGGAGTCCTGCCTCACTACAGGGAGCATCCCCTACTGGTAGATGCTTCATCTAGAATCACTCCCCTTAGACACCCTGTCTCTGGCCCCATCCCAGGTCCCTGGCACATCCTGATGTTCCACCAGGCCATGTTGGTTTCTGTGCTCTCTCCTCTGTTTTTCCTACACTTTATGTCCCCTACCCTGGGTTCCTCCCCGTCCCCCTCTTACCCAGTTCCTTCTTTCCATCTACCTCCAATATCTATTTTATTTGTCCTTCTGAGAAACATTCAAGAATCCTCCCTTAAGACCTCCTTGTTATTTGGCTTCTTTAGATTTGTTCATTGTAGCATGGAAATCCTGTATTTTGTGGCTAGTACTGAATTATAAGTTTGTACATTATTAGGCATGTCCTTTTGGATATGAGTTACCTCTCTCAGGATTGTATTTTCTAGTTCCATATATTTGCCTGCAAAATTCATTATGTTTTTGTTTTTAATAGCTGAGTAGTATTTCATTGTGTGACTGAACCATATTTTTTCCATACTTCAGTTGAAGTGCATCTAGGTTGTTTCCAGTTTCTGTCCACTATGAATAAAGGTACTATGAACATAGTTGAGGAAGTGTCCTTGTGGGATGATGGAGCATCTTTTGGGTATATGCTCAGGAGTGGTATAGCTGTGTCTTGAGGAGTAGAGATATTCTCAATAATGAAGAACCTGCAAAATTAATTAAGTTATTTAATAGAGTTCTTATGGCCAGGGTGGTTCAGCAGGGGTATATCACCCTTGTTGAGGGTTTGAACATGGTGATGAGGAGGAGTAGGCTCCTTGGGTATGGAGTATAGGAGAACCAAGAGAATGATCAAAGTCCCAGATAATTGGTCTATCTGGAGCTCTGTTGGCCAGTGTGGCATGTGGACAATAAGGGAATCTCTGTCTGAGTTGTGGACTGGAATATGGCAAGGAGGACCCTACGGTCAATTGTGGGTCCATTAGGCAGGCACTGAGAGAGCAAAGGCGATCTTTAGGTGGTTAAGGTGCCTTTAGTTAAGGAGCCAACCTCCACAAGAGTTGTGTACCAGGATACCATGACAAAATAAATAGAGATATTGTTGGTGGTAGGATGAACAGGAACTAAGAAGGGGTAATCTGCTGGCCACTAACCTACCTCAAGTTCTGGCAGCAGCAGGGTCTTTAATCCAGCAGTTTGCCTCTGCTGGAGTTGGAAGTTCTGGACTTCAGTGTCTCTGATCAAGCAGCATGCCTCTGTTGGAAATGGGGTCCAGTATATTGGGATGAGGAAAGCAAAGACAGTTGAGATATTGTGGGTGGACAGTGGGAAAGCAGGCAACATACCTGAAGTTCTGGCCCAGAGGGGTAACTACACTGGAGTTTGGAGACCAGATTTGATGAAAACTATAAGAAGAGTAGTTGGGAGAAGGTTAGGTGGGTACATTGATGTAGGAGGTGCTGTAGAAATATAAATTAAAAGCATAGAAGATATATTTGGTGGAAAATAAAATTTCTCCCTCCCTCAAGAGATTTAAACATCTAAGTAGATATTTGGAATCCTCAGCAAATATAATCAATAAAGTTCCTTCCATGCTGCAAGATAGTTAAAATCCCAAGAGGACTGAAGAGTCAAAATAAAATTGAAAGGTACAAACCATATACCTTAACTTATAATGTGAACCAATCTGATATCTCAATAGGAACACAAGGAGTTAGAAGATCATTGAATAAAACAAGTACTAGTCAACATTACCAGATGTAGGAAAGCCATCTTTCTGAATTAAAGAAGAAATGAAAATGCATTAAGCTAAAAAAAAAAAAAACAAATTCAATAAATTCAGGATCAGTTATACAGCTATACAGCACATAAAATACAATTTATGGAATTTTTAGAAAAAAGAAAAGATAGTTATAAGCCCTAGTTTGTATAAGTAAATGAACAATGGGAAAGACATTGACTAGGAAAAATCAATACTGGACCCAAGTTTAGTAGAACACAGCTATGATTATGGTACTCAGAAGATATAGGTTGGTAGATAAAATATTTACGGTTTACCTTAGCTACTAAGTGAGTTGACAGCTGTGCTGACTGACAGGAAATCCTGATTTATTCATTGCCTATAAGAAAGACTTTTTTAACACATACACACACACACACACACACACACACACACACACACACACACAGTAAGTAAGTAAACACATTATAGTCTAAGCAACTGGAAAGCAAAAGCAAGCAGAATCATCTTTAGTTATAACCAGCAAAGCAAATTCAAAGTCCATTATATAATGGTAGAAAGATGAGAGCAAATAGGTATTCAATGAATGTTGGTGCATACTATGCCACAGAATAAACAGTATTAGACATAAACATCACCACCCAATTATAATTAATTATATAAATAACATATTGACATGAAAAATAGCAAATATATTACAAAATAAAACTACATTATAAAGCAAATGGCCTTACCAGGTAAGGATAGAGAGATGATTCCACCCAGAAACAGCAGGACAGATCTATCAGAAACTCATAACTTTCTCCAAAAGGGAATATGTTCTAGATGGCAATCCAACTACAAAAAAGAGAGAATTATACTAGTAATTAAATGGGAGAATGTATAGAAGATATAGAACCATATAGAAATAAAACTGCCTTTTGAAATGATACATAGGACACTGAAGGTATCAAAGGATCATTAGGTATGGTATGTCCATGCAATGGAATTTTACTTGGCTATAAAGGCAATTGAAATCATAACATTTACAGTTAATGGATGACACTGGAAAATGTTATAATGAGTGAGATTCATTCTGACACAGAAAGACAAATACCAACATATTCTTTCATATATAGAAACTAATTCCAAACATTTAGATTTCAGTATATAACTTGAAGTAAAAGAAGAAGCTAGGAAAGTAGAAAGGAACCATAAAAACAAGAAAGGACAAGAAGATCTGTAGTAGGGCATATGCTGATACAGGTAATATGAAAGGGATAATAGGAATCTTTGGGTACTTTAACAAGAAGGAGAGAAGAGAGTGGTGCAAGTGGAGTGGAACTGGGGACAGACAAATAACACTACTAATATGTATGTTTTAAATTCATTCTTCTTTCATATATTTTGTTCTGACAGCAGTACATGCTAGATAAGGTAATTCAATAGGAGAAAATGATCTCAAGAACAGGCAAAAGAGTGAGAAATATCCCCATATCCACTGTTAGGAGTCCCATAAGAACACCAAGATACCCAGCCTACATGCGGAGGACATAGTTTAGACTTCTACATGCTCTGTGATTTTTGCTTTGGTTTCTATGAGCCATACTCAGTTGATTCTGTGTGCAATGTTCTTGTGATGTCCTTGGTATCTCTGAATCCTATGGTCCTTCTCCTTCTTCTTTGCTGGGTTCCCACAGCTTTATCTCTGACTAATGTCTGTCTGTATATCTATCTGCTCCCATCAGTTGCTGAATGTAGCTGCTCTGATGATGATTGGATTAGGCTTTTTTTCTATGAGTATATCCAAATATAATTTGGAAATTTCCTTGTCTTTTCTGTTCTGTTCTGTTCTGTTCTGTTCTGTTCTGTTCTGTTCTGTTCTGTTCTGTTCTGTTTGTTCTGTTCTGTTTGTTCTGCTCTTTCTTTGGCCAACTCTTGATTTTGTTTAAAGTCTCTAGGATATCCAGCCTCTGGTTCCTGGCCATCCAGGGACTATCAGGCATAGTCTACTCCTCATAGTGTGAATCTCAAATTGAACCAGTCATTGGTTTTCAACTCCCACAAGATATTCATTATCATTATCCCAGTATATCTTGCAGGTACAACAAATTGTAGGTCAAAGGTTTTGTCACAGGGTTGATGTCTCAGTCCCACACCTAGAAACCTTGAATGGTAGCATATGTTTGGTGAAGGTTCCTTATCTCCCTTACTTGGAATTTTTTATAGGTAACTTTCATAAATTCAGGAAACTTTCCATTGTATGGTTTCCACATAGCACCCTTCCAAAGCTTCCTCATTTCCAGTGGTCTCTTCCAGTACTTGTTCCATCCACACCTCTTGCCTAATCTTGTTACCATTCCCACCTACCCCAAGTCCACCCACAAAATCTATTCCATTTTCTTTTCCCAGGTAGATCCATACATCTTCCCTTAAGCACTTTGTTATTTGCCTCTCTGGATTGTGGCATGATAATCAATTACACTGCCCAAAAAAGTTCTCTCCTACCACAATCAAGTATTTACATGGCAGTTTTATTCATTATATTTGGAAACAGAAAACAGTTTAGATGTCCCTTAATCAAAGAATGGATAAAGAAAATGTGATCCACTAAGTACTGTGGGTTACTACTCAACTATTTTTTAAAAATGACAGCATGAAACATATAGTCAAATGGATTGAACTGGAAAAAATTATCCTGAGTTGAGGTACCCCTTAAAAAGAAAAACAAAAATGATATATGTGCACTTACAAGTGGATATTAGAATATACACTAATTACTCTATATCTTAGTGATAAAATGCCACCATCAAGGTAACTTAGACAATATATATCTATTATGATTTGTAGTTCAAAAGACATAAGAGTCCATGATGGCAGAGCAGAGGCAAAGGCATAGAGGATGAAGTCAAGCAAGAGGCATGTAATGATCACTGGAATGATGCCAGTCTTTGCTACATCAAATCCTGTGTCTGGTGACTTATATTTTCCATAAATAGCATACTTCAAAGACCTCCACAACTGGGAACCAAGAGTTCATAACCCAGAGCCTCTGTAGGAAACTGTTATTCAAACTAACACAAGATGTGGACAAATAATACATATAACATACACATATTTACATATGTACAAAAATATTTAATAAGGTTACATTTAAATGAGATTATTGTGCTCCTAATAACACTTGTGACATATCTAAGGAAAATGTCAGTGTCAGTCTTAGAACACCTCTAAGATTTTCTGAGGAATACAGTTGACTCTCAAAACAACATAGACTATTGTCATTGCATTGGGTGGCTTTCAGATGTTAAAAGGTATTGGTATTTCTAAAGACATCATGTCCTTTGTACATGGAACTTGAAGGAATTGATCTGGAAGTAAACCTGGTAGACTTTTCTCTGAGTACTTTCTCTCATGGCATAGGAGAGTGTTATGTAAGCTGCCAAGTGCAGGATAAAAAAAGATTGTACTATTGAGCTGCATAGCTGGTAAACCACAATAATGACTGGTTAAGCAAGGTATGTCCAGCAATACAATACTGACACTTTTATATTGGGATTAACCAACACCTGTCTAATGGATCATAAGGCATAGATGATGGGGATAATTCATATCTAGCAATATACATTAGCCAACTCCTCATTGGTCATAGATGCTCAAAGGGAACATAAAATTAGCATTTGCTAACATATATAATTGCATGCTAAATAATTATTTTATTTATAAATTATTATATTTATTAAATTTATTATATAAATAAATTTTATTTATAAATTATTTTATTTATTAAATTTATTATATAAATAATTATATTTATATGATGAGTATAGTATTATCCCTAATTAAAGCTAAGTATTGCTGAAACAGATGGTGAGACTATTACAGAAATCCAAAACTAGTCAGAATGTGGAAAACTATCTATCAGATGCATAACCCTAACTAATACATTTTTAATATAACCACCACATACATGTAGGATTCAGGCAAAATTAAAGAAAAAGGAAAAATTTCAGAACCAGAGGACCAAAATATCTCTTTCTTCTTTATATGACAGAAATACTCCAGCCACCAAAACATCTCAGAAATATGAATATCTGAACAAGATCTACACAATGGTATGACAAATTGACTTGCAGACAAGAATTTGGGAAATGAGGTCCAATTCCTTTTTGAAAATGTACAGGTGGTGGGTAGATTTTGATGGAGAATCAATGTCCTCCAAAGAGGAGCTACAGTAGAGGTCACTCAATTTCAAGTGGTCATTACTAGACACATATTCACTGCATCAGTGCTAAATGGCCCCAGTAAGTAATATATTCATTAAGAAGAGGAAAGGTTATGAATTTTGGAAAGGGATGGTAAATAGAATGAAAGTTGAAAGGGCAGGGATGACATAGATGTAGTACTCATGTATGAAATTCTCAAAATATTTTAAAGCAACACCAGTAGAAACAGTCCCAATTCATTTGACAAACACAGCACAATTTTCTATTACAGAATGTTTGCAAACTAAATTCAACAACAACAGATCTTTAAAAATGTATACTATAATCCAATTTGTTTCATTCCAAACAAGGAAGAATATTTTGACATGTCAGAATTAATGGATGTAATAAGCTGTGATAGTGTTGATGATCAACATGACAGAATCTAGAATCATGCAGATATTGGGCCTCTGGACATGCCTTTTAAGATTATTTTAGGGACATTAATTGGTGTAGGAAGGCTCATATTGATTATTGGCAGGACTGTTCCATGAGCACAGGATCGCAGACTGTATAAGGTGGAGAAAGTAAACAGATCACAAGCTTGCCTGTTTGTCTTCATACATCCCCAGTTTCCACTTAGTGGATGTTTTACTTCCAGTGTTTGTAATGCTTTTTTCCTCCTTAAGAAGGTATGTTTTAAAATATTTTTTAAAGATAATCAGGAAACCAAGTGAATTTCAATGACCGATGCTGCTGCAGGATCTTATGGGCAAGGAAGCATTGCTGGCTTGGTATTGATGACTCCATACTCATAATTGAGGAGAAACATTGAAGGCTTCTGCAACAACCTTTTCCTTTTACCCTCAGAAAAGAAACAGTCTCAAAAGGAAGCCACTGAAACCAAAGAATTATGACAGCAGGAGTGAATTATAATAACATAAAAACTTTAGATAAGTATAGGTTCATTGATTACACCAACTTTAGAGTTAGGAAAAGGATACTGATGATGAAGTGGGAGCATGTTTCAGTGGGCAGGATCATATGGGGATGGTTATATCGTGAATTTTCATATGCACCTAAAATTGTAATAATAAAATATATTAAAACAGTATTATGAAAGAACACAGGTGGAAATTCTAGGATAAACACTCAAAAGGTTGTCCTCTGATTTCTATACATATGCTATGGGACATAGGTTTTGCACCCAAACACAAGAACACACACATGCACACACACACACACACACACACACACACACACACACACACACACACACAGAGAGAGAGAGAGAGAGAGAGAGAGAGAGAGAGAGAGAGACAGAGAGAGAGAGACAGAGAGAAACATATACAAAAGAAAGAGACATTGTGAAAATTATAGTTCTGTACAAATATCTGAAACTATGAAATATTAAAAGCAAAATGAAAATGCTTATTAGTTAAATGGGTCACAAAAGGTATATTAATGTCAAAAAATTTAAAGTCCTTTGAATTTTCACCCAAAGTTAATAAAGAATTACAGGGACTTTGTACAATCTTACCTAAAAACTACTGAAAAGATGGTTGGAACTTGTGGATTATTATCAGACAGAGAAGAAATAAACATAAGACTACACTTGCCCTTTTGGCTTCCCAGAGAAAAATTTCTAGTTCCTAGGGAAGAAAAGGCCAATTCAATGGATTTCCCGTCCTCTTAGGAGAGAATATGCCAATCCAAATATTTTCTGCTTATAACAAAGTAACAAGTTTTTCCAATTTGTCATCTTCTAATCACTCAGCTTTCACTCCTTATTATATATTCCATGGTCCTGAATCCCTAGCTTATATTGAACTCATATTGGCTTCAAGATTTCCATCTGAACCACCAAGTTATCTGAATGTTTCTGATGTTCCAGGGAAAGAAATTTCTCGAAAGTAAAGCCAATGGAAAGACAGAGGCTGCATTTTTTCATCCATCTTCATTTAAGAATACTGCATAAATAATTATTTTAATTTATAATTTGTTTTAAGTGTGTAAAAGGTAAATGAGCAATCATATTCAAAGGGATGCAAAAAGTGAGTTAATTACTAGCAGGGCAAAACAACTCCACACACTTAAAGTAATGTTGCCATCTTGGGCTACATGTTAACTGCAACTCTAAAACCATTTTCTAAGTTATTAAAAAATAAATAAATATTTTAAGTGTGTCCATATATAACCTGTAATTTAAAATATAGCACAATTACACCAACCATTTTTCATAAATCTATACACAATTATATCAAATAATATTAATATACTCACAAGCATTTTTCCTAAATATGCATTGAATTCTGATTTGTATAGTATTAAGGGTTTTTGAGCAAATTTATGATTCAGGCTACTGTTTGTTTGTTTGTTTGTTTGTTTGTTTGTTTTAGATGGAGTCCTTATATAGTTTAGGATGATCTTGAACTTCTATTTTATCTTATTGATAGGACTAAAGATATATGCTATATTCCCTGGCTCAAAGTTCTCATTGTTCTAAAGGGTCATTAATTATTTTAATTACTCCTTTTTACTATGTTTAATATGTTAATAGAACTCCCTTATGTTGTTTCTTTCAAGTTTCTGTCACATTATTTAAGAGATTACATTGCTGTCACCTTATTTCATTTCAACTTCTTTCACACCCACTTTCACTCTGTTTACTTGTTCTGTAAATCATTTCCTTTGATAATATAAATCCTAGGCAGAAGTATATTTTCCATGTAGCTTCGAGTTTGTATAATTTTTAAAGTTTCATAGTTTAAAAACATTCTGGTTGTGATCATTCTTTTGTCAACTGCTTTACTTAGGCCTGAGACTTATATCAAAAAAAAATATAGAACTAATATACATTCACTCTTATATACATGTAATCTTATCTTTCAGCTGAGCTAAAGGGCATGTCAGCAAACTTTATGTGTATGACCATCTATTTTTCTCAAAGAAGAATTATCTAGACTGTTCTCTCTCTACATGGTTGGGTAGAATATTCCCAAACTTAATATATATTCCCTTCATATCAATGGACACCCATGCAGATAATGGCTTGGATGTCTCTTCACATGATCTTAGAATGTGCCTATGTTCAAATGTTATGGAAGAAATAAAATGATCTATATCTTGAGAAATCAAATTTCAACCATATTTATTACTATAATTGAGTCAAGATCAAACTTCTATTCAATTTAGATGGGGTAATTATTTATTTCTAGAGTCTGTGTTGTGTTATAGGATTCTGAGCATCACCCTTAACTACTGATGCTGCATGTCTGTACCAAAACCTTCTATGGGATAGGTAAAATCTTGATGAACACTCATGAGGGATTAAACTATCCCTGCTTAAGAATCACTAATTCATATAATAGTGTTGTGGCAATCATCCTATACAGTTTGTAATTCTTATTAATACACTTACAATATATTGTACAACATTCCTCTAAATATCAGATAGATGACAGTGATTACCAGAATGAGAAGTGGTCAGAAACTTCATTTCCCTCAGATATTACTCATAAAGCACATTTTGGTAAGAGGTTCTCTTTACTTTATTGTGACTATGTTACCTAGCTATAAAGAGTATATATTTAATTTAATTAATTAATTATTGACTTACATCTGCTTACTGCTTCCCTTCCCATCATCCCTTCCTACAATCCTTCCTGCATCCTTCAAACCTATTCTCCTCAGAGTGGGTGTCCCTGCGGGCTATCCCTCAACCTTGGCACTTAATGTCGAAAGAGTACATGTATAAGCCTCCCACGTTATACGGGGACAATCTCCTTACTGATAATAATGAGAATAAATGAAAATAATTCTGCAACTAGTGCTGTCAAATCTATCCTGTGTTTCACCTGCATCCTGTCTAAGATCTATTGATCTGTCTTGTAGCAAAATGTTAAAGATGTCTCCTTGGTCTTAACTGTGAACTGAACAGTGCCAAACTGACAGTCAAGATGTGCTCACCTGTAGAGTAATAGTATGATTGTTATCAAAGTAACTACATGCTCTTGGATGGCATTTGATGCCCACTCCACGGGAAGTAATGCATGCCTCTTACTGTAAATTCAGTCAAAAATTATATATAAAGAAGCCTTAAGCACTGATTGGGAGCATGATGTTGCTGTTTAATTAAGTTGGCATGGTCCTAGTTTCCTCTAAATATTTATTTTCTTACCATAGTCAAATGTGTTAGTACACTCTCTTCCCATCTGAGATTGTTCCCTTTGTAATACACACCATATGATACTTATAAATGTTTAATGCTGATAACAAATGATTGCTAAGTGGACAGTCCTAAAATAGACATTTATATGATCTCCTCCAAGTTTCAGTGAGCATTGTGAAAGAACAGAAAAGAAAACAAAACTTTGTAGGGCCATAAATCAGCAGAAGTTCTTCAAAATGCTATCTTTTGTTCATGCACAGTCATTGCAATGGTAACCCAAAGCAGTTAATGTTGCTTTCAATGAGCCTCTGCTCAACTTTGCTTAACTATTACTTACTGGTGTATTCTGAGGAAGCTACTTATTAGAAGACCCGTACAAGAACCAGACAGGTTTAAAACACCAGATCCAAACCTGCAGTCACATAGACTAAGTAGTTAAAAAGAGTATGTGACATAAGACAAAGGTATAGATGTAAGGAAAATGGTTATAAGGAAGATGAAAAGGTGTCAAAGGGGTTAAAAAGTAAATAGACAAGTGTCATGTGTTTGAGAGCCATTAAAATATACCATCTAGGTATAGAATATTGTCAAAGAACATATGTAACTTAAGTAAAATGAAAAAACAGGAAATTGGAAATGCAGAACATTTATAATCTCAGAAAAAAATAAAAACGATAAAAACAGAGGAAAAATATACCAGATAATATGTCTGAATTTCTTAATTAACAAAATAAAATAGAATTCAAAGCAAAAACCATCACATTGAAATTACACAAGCCAAGGCAACAGAAAAATAAAAGAAAATCAAGAGAGGTAAAGTAATTAGAGATCATTTAAACATTCAGGTGTCTTGTAAAGGTGCTTTACTGAAAGCTGTAGTATATGTGCAGAGGTCCTGAGTGGATAGAAATAGGGCCTGTGATTGCTGCTTCAGTCTCTGTGAGTTCGTATGAGCTTTGCTCCATTGTCGTAGAAGATATGGTTCTCATGATGTCTCCCATCTACTCTGTCTCCCAAGTCCTTCTCTCTCCTCTGCTGAATAGATCCCTATGCTCTGATGGGAATGTCTTGATGAAGACATCAAATTTTGAGAATTTTTAAAAGATTTCTACCTATGTATAACATCTGGCTATGGATTCTGTATTTGTTCCCATCAGCTCTAATGACGGCTGAATCAGACATCAGTCTTTGAGTACAACATTATCAATACATTCACTTCACACTTACTAATTTTTTATACTATAGTATGTGGAATGACTCTACAGCTCTGTGCTCTTGAAACTTTGGTTCTTGGTGACCCAAGCAGTGTCAGGTATGGATTCCAACTCAAGGTGTGGGCCTTAAGTAAAATAGATATCAGTTGATGACTTCAACAAAGCTGGTGCCAATATTGCCCTAATTTCAGGTTGTAGATCTAAAATTTGATGTTTGGGCTAGTATTTACTATTTTTTTTGTAGTCTGAAGTATGTATGTCCAAGCCATAGGCACTAGAACATGAGGGTTAAGTTTTTATATATGCTCCATGTTCATTGAATTGTGTGGGTATTATCTTCCCCAAAGAACCTTGCTACATATATCTTTTGGAGAGTCACCCATTGTCTTGTCAAGCCACTGAGGTGTTGGGGATTGTTATGGTCACTTCATTAGGATTGCCTTCATAATTATAGGAAGTTTTTAATTAGAGGAAGTTTCCACTACTCTAGGTTTCCATGTAGTCCCTCATATGCTTTCATTACAAGCTGTCTCTTCCATCATTAGCTCCCCGAATCCCATTCCCCCTACTTCTTCCCACTTGATCTGCCTATTCTAGTTCCCCTTTATGGGTCCTAGGCCACAGGTCTTTGAAAATGATTATTATATTAATATAGATTCATAAAATTAGTATGGTGGCAGTTATTCCTTAACCTGCTAGTTCCCCAATAATGACATAGAGAAAGAATAAGATAAAATTGCCTTGAGTCAAACGTTGATCAACTATTACTCCATTCTAAACCTCCAAGTTATTCGGGCTTCCTCCTAGGCAATATTTCTATTTTACTTGCTGTCTTAGTTAGGGTTCTTCTAGAGTCACAGAACTTAGTCTCTATGTAGTAAAGGGATTTATTGATGACTTACAGTTTGTAGTCCAACTCCCAACAATCAACTCCCAACAACAGTCGCGGCAGCAGCTGTGAATGGAAGTCCAAGGATCCAGCAATTGCTCAGTCCCACAAGGCAAGCAGGCGAAGCAGAGAGAGCTTTCCTTCTTTCAATGTCCTTATATACGTCTCCAGCAAAAAGTGTGGCCCAGGTTAAAGGTGTGTGCCACCACACCTTTAACCCCGGATGACCTTGAACTCAGAGCTTTCTATGTTAATCCTATGGGATTCGTAGCCACTATTCCTCAAGGTCTCCATGCCAAGATTCAGGTCAGAAACTTGTATCTCTCAGCCTCCAGATTAAGGCCACAGGTGAGCCTTCTAATTCTGGATTGTAATTCATTTCAGATGTAGTCAAGTTGACAACCAGGAATAGCCACTACACTTGCATTTCTTCAATTTTTCTCGATCCAGCTTTCTTCTGTTGATGATTTCTCAGCCATGCCTCATGGATTTCTGCTTCACTTGATGTCTCTTTCTCCACTATCCTAGAATTGGAACTCTCACCTTATTCTTTGTAAAACTCTGTATTGGCTCTTTGGCTTTTATTGAACAGAGGCTGAGGAAAAAGTGAAGAGCAATATTTATTCAAACGAGACAGAAACATCTAAAAATAAACATAACAAGACATTTCATGATTGAAATAATATATGGAGGACAGAGAAATCAGGATTTAAATAACACAAGGATAACTTTTACACAATGCACAAAAACATTATGCCTACAGATCACAAAATATGCATTCGATGTTAATTATGGAGCTATAAAACTGATGAGTTTCTATCCAGTTTTGCTCTATCTTTGGTGTGATTCCTTCATGCTAATTTATTATGTTCTTTTCTGGAAAATGAACATTTTATTAATGAAATATGTGACAATTATAGTCTTTCAAAAGTACTTAGCTGTGTGATTTTCTTGTGTCATAGAAGCGGCTAGGGTATTTGAATAATATGGAAAGTGTTGATAAAATATGGATGTTGATAAAATATTTTTTCTCTTGCCTTTTGAAGTAGATATGAGTTTGGGTTTGCCAAAATCATAATGGCATAAAAAGAGAGATACTAACAGAACCAAACTGAATTAGAATTTTACACTCTGCTATGGTCCAGTACACAGCTCTGCAGAGAGTGAAAAAAGTCGGAATAATCTTGCTAAGTAAAGTGAGCAAATGAATGGTATCAATGCTTAAACATCAACACTCTATATGACTATGTGCACATGTGTAGCATAACTGGCAAGCGTGACATATGAGAAGTTGAGATGAGTAGAAAATACTGACATCCCTTGATGTATTCATTAAATGAATAATGGAATGCTGGACTTATCTTATATCTATGATATAAATAGATTTGTTGAACAATCTGGCCCCAAAATTATTTTATGCCTCATTATTCTCTATAGTTATACATTTACTACATGTTTATATAGCTTTACAGGTAATGGTTTGAAACATCTGGCTCTATACATTCCTTACACCTTGTCAGGCTTTAAAACTCTTTATTCTAAACTGTTCTGCCAGTTCTTTTACACTGGCTTGATTACACTGTGGCAATTCTATACAGTTGCAGTAGTTGATTATATGTCTGTTTCTCCAGTATATTAATAGTTTTTAAAGATAACTTGAAGCCATGTTGGAGATAGTATAGAAAGCTATATCACATTAACCTTCTATAAAGTTTACTTAGCTTATAATTTTAGGTGCTTCCAAGACTGGGGTACGGTAGATCTTATTATAAGACAAAAAAAAAAAAAAAAAAAA
>JADRCD010120930.1:0-16069 GCA_019843815.1 Montemys delectorum
AGCAGCCTTACTTATAATAGCCAGAAACTGGAAACAACCCAGATGTCCCTCAACAGATGACTGGATACAGAAAATGTGGTACATTTACACAATGGAGTACTACTCAGCTATTCAAAACAATGAATTTATGAAATTCTTGGAGAAATGGATGGATCTGGAGAATATCATCCTGAGTGAGGTAACTCAGTCACAAAAGAACACATATGTATGCATTCTCTGATAAGTGGATATTAGCCCAGAAGATTGGAGCACACAAAGTACAAACCATAAGAAACTCATGAAGAAGGACGACCAAAGTGTGGATACTTCATTCCTTCTTAAAAGGGGGAATAAAATACCCATGGAAGGAGTTGTAGGGACTAACTATGTAGCAGAGACTAAAGGAAGAACAATTCTGAGACTGTTCCCCGTGAGAATCCTTCCCATATTCAATCATCAAATCTAGACACTATTGTGGATGTCAACAAGTGCTGGATGACAGGAGCCTGATATAGCTGTCTCCTGAGAGGCTCTGACAGTACCTGACTAATACAGAAGTAGAGGCTCATAGCCATCCATTGGACTGAGTACAGACTCCCCAATGAAGGAGCTAGAGAAAGGGCCCAAGGGGCTGAAGGGTTAGCAGTCCATTAGCATGAACAACAATATGAACTAACTAGGACCCTCAGAGTTTCCAGGGACAAAAACAGTAACCAAAGAGTACACACGGTGGAACTAATGTCTCTAGCTGCATGCATGTGGCATAGGATGTCCAAGTCGATCATCAATGGGAGGAGAGAACCTTTGCCCAGTGAAGGTTCTATGCCCCAGTGTAGGGGAACACCAGGGCCAGTAAGCAGGAAGGGGGTGGGTGGTGAGTAGGGGGAGGGGGGAAGGAACAGGGGTTTGTTTTAATTTTTGTTGTTTTCTTTTATTTTCTTTTAATTTTTTCTTTTCTTTTTTTTTTTGAGGGGAACCTTGGAAAAGAGATACTGTAAATAAAGAAAACATCTAATAAAAAAATGAAAAAAAAGAAAATAAAAATTAGAAAGGAAAAAAGTATAGATAGAACAGAAACCAAGGAATAAATAAACCAAGAAATAAACCCACCCAAACAAGATAAGATATCAGCACATAGTATTACAATCATCCCAAGTCTAGTTGTGTAGACACCAGGACAAAAACTCAACCAATAATAGCCAGGACAATATGTCTCTTAGAGCCTCGCAACCCTACCATGGCAGGCCCTGAATATGCCAACATAGCTGAAAGCACAAGAAAAAGACCATAATACAGTCTTTATACATAGACTTATAAATATGATAAATATGGTAGAGATAAAGAGGAAATGAATAAATTTTTTAAAGAAATCTATGAAAATATAAACAGTGGAAGGAAATGAAGAAAACCATTCAAGACCCAAATGTAGAAGTAGAATTATTAAAGAAAACTCAAATGGAGGGAAATGTGGGAGTGAAAGATTTGGAACTCTGGATCCTGAAGAGGAACCAGAGAGGCAAGCTTTCTCCACAGAGTCCAAGTGGTGGAAGAAAGAATCTCAGACATTGAAGACAAGATAGAAGAAATGTATACCTTAGCCAAAGAAAGTATTAAACATAAAAATGTTCTGGCACAAAGCATCCAAGGAGTCTGAGACAGTCTGAAAAGAGCAAATCTAAGAATAATTGGAATAACGAAGAGAAAATAAAAACATGTCAAAGGCATGGAAAATATTTTAAACAAGAAATAGAAGAAAATTTCCCTAATCTACAGAAGGAGGTAGAAGCAGCATACAGAACACTAAGTAGACTGGACCAGAAAGGATCGTCTCCTTGACACATGATGACCAAAATACTAAATGTACAAAACAATAAATAATATCAAAAGCTGCAAAGAAAAACAAACAAACCAAAAAACCAACAACTAACACATAAGGATAGATGGATTAGAATTACTCTTGACTTCTCAGTGGAGACTCTAAAAGTCAGAAAAGACTGGATAAGTGTTCTTCAGAGTATTAAAAAACCATAGATGGCAGCCCGAACTACTATATCTAGCAAAACTTTCAATCACAATAGATGGGGAAAATAAGAATTTTCCCTTTATTAGCTATTGATTTGCCTGAATAGTGTTGTCCTTTGCCATGTAGAAACTTCTATGTTTCATGAGGTCCCATTTATTAATTGTTGATCTTAGTACTTGTGCTAATGGCTTTCTGTTTAGAAAGTCTTGTCCTATGCCACTGAATTCAAGGCTTTCTCACTTTCCTATTAAGTTCAGTGTATCTGGTTTTATGTTTTCTTTGATCCATTTGAGGTTGAGTTTTGTGAATGGTAATAAATATTAATCTATTTAGATTCTTCTATAGGTATCCAACCAGTTTAACCAGTACCATTTGTTGAAGATGGTGTTCTTTTTGCAGTGTGTATCTCTGGATTCTTTATAAAAAATCAGGTGTCCATAGGTGTGTGAGTTTTGATTTCAATTTCATTGATCATGTGTGTGATTTGTGCCAATTCCATGCTATTTTTATTACTATGGGCTTTGTAGTATCACTTGAAATCGATACCTCCAGCATTGTTCCTTGATTATTTAGGATTGTCTTAGCTACCCTGTTTGTTTTGTGTGTGTGTGTTTCCATATGATGATATTGTTCTTTCAGTAACTCTGAAGAATTATTGAGATTTTAATGGGGCTTGGATTTAATTTATAGATTGTTTTTGTGTGATAGCCAGGTGTCATATATTAATCCTACCAATTCATAAACATGGGGAAATCTTTCCATCTTCTGATATCTTCTTCAATTTCTTTCTTCAACAATATGAAGATTTTATCAACCAAGACTTTCACTTGCTTGGTTAGAGATTTCTCAAGATATTTATACTATTTGAGGTCCTAAACCTAATACCCCAACATTAACCTCAACACTAATCCTTAACTCTAACCCTAACCTCTAATCTCTAAGCATAGTTGTTCTACATCCTAACTTTACAAATAACTGACTAAAATACAAACAGTGGCCTATTTGCAAAAACAAATGTACTTCTATTGTGGTAATATTTAAATCTGCCTTACAATACAGAGAACCAATTTTAGCATCCATCCCTGAAGTTGACTGCATCAGAACTGCAGCCCAGAGTTTCCTAGGAAAAGGAGTTTCATTAAGAATGCAGTTAAGATGATTGTAGTTTCACAAAAGAACTTTCTTATACCAATTGGCATCACATAGATGAACTGTAAGAGAAGTGGTGATTGCTTTCCAAGAAAGCAGAGCACACGAGATTGAGTATCACTGAAGCAGGGCACTAACTGAACAAGAAGGGAATATGAGAGCAGAACATAAGAATCTGTAATATAGTTACATGCATTTTTAAAAAATAGCAGCCGTTGAGAGGCAGAGACAGGAAGATCTCTTAGTTGGAGGGCAGCCTGGTCTATAGACCACTCTATAGAGTGAGTTGGAGAAAAAGCAGGACTACACAGAGAAACCCTGGTGATAGATAGATAGATAGATAGATAGATAGATTGATTGATAGATAGGCAGACAACAATCAATAATTTTAGCAGCACATATTGGTAATTTTAAAAAACATAAGCACAAGTGGCTAAAATATCACAGAGGCCTATTTGCAAAAATCAATGTACTTCTACAGCAGGAAAAATTAAATCCTGTGTACAGTGAGGTTTATAACTTTCCTCCTACAGCTCTGAAGTTGCTTTCATTAGAACAGTGGGGAGTATGTTCCAAGGTAAAATCTGATTTGTTAAGAATGTAGAGAAAATAACAGTACTTTGCAGCAGTAAGAACTTAGTTATATCAATTTACCTAACAGAAATGAACTTCAGCAGACATTGTAATTGAATTATAACAAAATAGAGCAATAAGAATATTATATTGATACCCCAGGGCATGGAAATAGCACACAGTGGCCTCTTTTGAAAACTCATGCTCAGGTGACTAAAACACACACAGTAGCCTCTTTGCAAAAAACAACGTTCTTCTATTGTAGTGATGTTTAAATACTGTTTGCAAGAAAATGGAGCTGTTTACAACCAAGAACAATGAGGTAGTCTGCATCAGTAAGATCCTAGTGGGGTTAGTAAGAACACAATGAAGATGGTATTAGGTTTGCAAAAACAAGTTCTTTGCTATACCAGTGGGCACTACAGAGATGCAAATGTAAGAGATGTAATATATAGAGGAATTTTAATCCAGCAACATGGCTGCTCTAGCAAGGGATCTTCTAAGACCTTCTAGGTCTATGTGATCCAGTTGGAATGAGACATCTATAATACCTCTAGCTAGAATACAGACATGCCTTTACTACACATCTCTAATCCCCCTAAATGAAGGTAACATTAGTTTGTAGAAGGAAGCAGTCATGTTAGAAAGTGATGCCAAATTGAGGAGCAGACAAAGTGATGAATCAAAGAAAGATTTGACAGAATGAGTCAGAGATAGGATATGCCTAATCCTCAGGAGAACAGACAGGGAAGAGAGGCTACTTAAGAAGAGTGCACAGTGGATCAAGAATGGAGGATAGTTAAGGGAGTCTGGTTCGTTTGAGGTCAAACAATTCAGGGAAGTTCAGTTAGGTTCAGTTCAGTGCAGTTTGGTGCAGTTCAGTTGAATGTAATTGAGTTCATTTGAATTCATGCATTTCATTCAGTTCTGTTCAGTCCATGCATCTACTGCATTTCAGTACATGGAATTCAGAGGCAATCTTTCCAAGCAGAACAATCCAGTGAGAAGCTGGGAGAATCCAATTTGAATCAGTCAGCTTGAAGAAGAGTTTGATCCAGAATAGATGAGTTGAACCAGCCAGAGTTCAGAAAAAGCTATAAAGAGTGAGCTTATTAAGCAGTAAGTCTCAGAGGCTGAAACATTCTAGGCCTATGTTAGCAGACAGAGGCTGGAAGCTGAAGCCTTCAAGGTTCAGGCTTGCAAAGATTAGATTGTATAGAAGCTAGAAGCTTGCAGGCCTAGGCCCAGGGATAGCTGGAAATGCTCTGGGCTCAGCTCAAGGTATGTATTCGTAAAGCTTGGGTATGGCTCTCATCCTATCCTTTCCACTAAGGAAATAAAAGTGGCTTTTAAATTTACAGTGATAGATTAACAGAAAAACAGGGATCATTGCATTGCTGTATCATAGCACCAAGACAGTGAAGCAGTACACAGGGTCATCTTTGGAAAACTCAGTCATGAGTGACTAAAACATCATACAGCGACCTATTAGCAAATAACAATCTTCTTCTACTGTAGCGTAATCCAAATCCAAATGCAAGAAAGTGGACCTGTTTACTAGTACAACCCAGAATTTATCTGCATCAGAACTATAGTGTGTAATGCTCCTGGGTAAAGTAAATTTGGTAAGAAAATGGTAGTAGTTTTGCAAAAGAAAGAACTTTCTTGTGCCAATTGACATCACAGAGATGAAGTGTAACAAAAGTGGTTATTACATTGTTATAACATTGAACTAGGCCACTAAACAGGAAAGGAATAAAGGAATAGACCACAAGAATCTGTAATAGAGTCTCAATTTGGAGCAGAGTCTGAGGCACTTTTTAAATCCCAGCACTTGGGAAGCAGAGGCAGGCAGATCTTTTAGTTTAAGGCTAGTTTGGTCTAGGGTAAATTCCAGAACAGCCAGGGCTACACAGAGCAATCTTATCTTGAAAAAAAAAATGACTGTAACTTAGGACTACACAGTGGTATCTCTAGAAAAAACAAATACAAATGACTAAAACATTGCAATCTGATGGATTTGCAAAAAAAAAAAATGTACTTTTACTACAATGAAAACTAAATTCCATTTACAGTGTAGTGGATGGGTTTCTTCCTTTATCTTGGAAATGGCTGAATCAGAATAGCAGGGCATGCATTGCAGGGTAAACTTGGTTTGTTTAGAACACAAAGGAAATGGTAGTACTTTGATAACAGCAAGAATTTTGTTATACCAAATGCACCTCACAGAGATGTACTATAAGATATGTGGTGATACATTTACAAGAAAACAGAGAACATGACATTTTTATATTACTACAGCAGGTCATATTTGGAAAATACATACACACACACACACACACACACACACACAGACAGACACACATGACAAAACACCACACAGTGGCCTATTTGCAAAATAGAACATATTTCTATTACAGGGAAGTCTAAATACCATTTACTATGAAATGAACTGCTTTATTTGTACAACTCAGAAGTTCCTTGCATTAGAACAGCATCATGGATTTTGGTAGATAAAGGGATTTGGATAAGAACACAGTGAGGGGCTTTTACTATGGCAAGAATCTTGTTGTATCAATCAACATCACAAAGAAGTAATGTAAGAAAAGTGGTGAGAAAGCAGAATAGAAGAGTGGCTCAGGTTGCTTCTGGTCTGTTTGGGCTGGTGCCCTGAGCAGACAGGCTCAAACTCTGCAGCCAGTCCCACAACACCCAGAGGAAGCATCTCTCCCAGGTGCTCTAACAGGCCCAGGATCAGAGGTGAGGAGGACACATCTGTCCAAACACTGGGAGTAACTAGGACCAGCGGGACCCAGGCACACAGGAACTCTACCAGTCCAGTGGCACTGGTTCCTTCTTGTCTGTCTGGGCCGGTTCCCTAAGCAGTCCCTGGGCCTAAATTTTGTAGCCATTCTTACAGCATCCAGAGGTGGCTCCCATCCCAGGCAGTCTGATACACCCAGGATCAGAGGATTGGAGGTGAGGAGGATGCATCTGTCCCAACACTGGTCCCAACCTGTTGGACCCAGGCACACAGGAACTCAACCAGCCCAGTGACATGGGTTCTTTTCCACCTGTCTGAGCCTGTGCCCTGAGCAGACCTTGGGCTCAAACTCAGGCAGTCACACAACACCCAGAGGAAGCTCCATTCCCAGGTGCTCTAACAAGCCCAGGATCCCAGATTCACAGGATCACAGAGACAGCTTGACTCTGAGGAGTTCTGACACAGTCAGGATCACAGGAAGGACATGTTCCAGTTAGCTTTAGCCAGAGCAAGTAGCACTAGAGATAACCAGATGGCAGGGGGCAAGTGTAAGAAAATAAGCAGCATAAACCAAGGTTACTTGGTATCATCAGAACCCTGTTCTCCCACCATAGCAAGTCCTGGACATACTACCACACCGGAAAAGCAAGATTCAGATATAAAATCACTTCTCATAGTTATGATACAGGACTTTAAGAAAGACATAAATAATTCCCTCAAAAAAATACAGGAGAACACAGGTAAACAACTAGAGGCCCTTAAAGAGGAAACACAAAAGTCCCTTAAAGAACTACAGGAAAACACAATCAAACAGGTAAAGGAAATGAGCAAAACCATCCAGAATCTAAAAATGGAAATAGAATCAATAAAGAAATCAGAGAGACAACCCTGAAGATAGAAAACCTAGGAAAGAAATCAGGAGTCATAGATGCAAGCATCACCAACAGAATACAAAAGATAGAAGAGAGAATCTCAGAGGCAGAAGACACCATAGAAAACATTGACACAATAGTCAGAGAAAATGCAAAAAGCAAAAACCATCCAAAAAATCCAGGACACAATGAGAAGACCAAACCTAACAATAGTAGGTATAGAAGAGAGTGAAGACTCCCAATGCAATGAGCTAGTAAATAACTTTAACAAAATTACAGAAGTAAACTTCCCTAACCTAAAGAAAGAGATGCCCATGAACATACAAGAAGCCTACAGAACCCCAAATAGACTGGACCAGAAAAGAAATTCCTCCCGCCACATAATAATCAAAACACCAAATGCACTAAACAAAGAAAGAATTTTAAAAGCAGTAAAGGAAAAAGATCAAGTAACATATAAAGGCAGGCCTATCAGAGTTACACCAGACTTCTCACCAGAGACTATGAAAGCTAGAAGATCCTAGGCAGATGTCATACAGACCCTAAGAGAACACAAAATGCCAGCCCAGGCTACTATACCCAGGAAAACTCTCAATTACCATAGATGGAGAAAACAAGATATTCCATGACAAACCAAAATTTACACAATATCTTTCCACAAATCCAGCCCTACAAAGGATGATAGATGGAAAACACCAACACAAGGAGCAAAACTATACCCTAGAAGAAACAAGAAAATAATCTTTCAACAAACCCACATTAACCTAATTCCACCTCTTACAACAAAAACAACAGGAAGTAACAATTACTTTTTCTTAATATCTTAATATGAAAATTAATATTACCAATCTATCCTAATTGATTGAAATCCAGAATATGAAGAATTAGACTGTCATCCAATGGTCTCTCCAATTTGGTAATTGGAGAAATAGGTCCAATATTGTACAATTGATACACACTTTCTGCTTGTTTGTACATGACAGTGTACTGTTGTGCACCACATAATGGTCTTGAAATCTTGCTTCTCCTATCTCATCCTCTCTATTAGTAGTATTGTTTATTTCATGTTTTTACACTATACTATGGTTTTCAGAACAGTTTACATATTTCAGAAGTATTTATACAGCCAAAGAAACGTAGACAATTAACTTGGGAGGTGGCTTATAAGAGAACAACAAAGAATGAGACTGAATGCTTTGCTTGACATTTGTAACTATTGTATTAATTTTGAAGAAGAGAACTTTATAAGTTACTCTTTCTCTGAGATAAATGCTTTTCCAAATTATCACAGCCAGTGAACCAGATTCTTACCCTTACCTAGTGTCTGTGCCACCATCCAAGCAGAACCATTGTTCATTGAAACAGTTGGTGAATGACTTTATGGATAGACCATCTTAATACACACACCATTTCTTAAATGAATGTAACCTGTTCTCTGTGGACTGAGAATAAAGTCATTCACTCAAGTCAAATAGCTTTGACCATAGCAGGAAGTCTGTATCCAAAAATGATGCCTACAATTCATTCCTTGGGCAGCAGAACTGTCAACTCTCAGCTTAGCTACCATGGAGGTAAAGTCCTTTGGCAATGTGAGGGTCATTGAAGTATAGCCTTATTACAATGAAATCCAATGTCTAAAAATAGTTCTTATTTTGAGCTTGTACCACAGTAATAACCAAGATTTTAAGCTCTACTAAATACAAAACAAACAAACCAAAAGACTTTATATATTTATGTCAATGGGAGGAGAGGCCCTTGGCCCTGTGAAGGTTCTGTGCCCCAGTGTAGGGGAATGCCAGGGCCAATAAGTGGGAGAGGGTGGAGTGGCAATCAGGGGGAGGGGGGAGGCAATAGGGATTTGTTCTTGTTGTTGTTGTTGGAGGGGAAACTTGGAAAGGAGAAATCATATGACATTAAATAAAGAATATATCTAATAAAAATACTAGTAGTGATGTATTATTTTGAAATATACATTTAATATATTTGGAATTATTTAAAATTTATAATTGAGAAAAGCATATATATTTTCAGTATTGCTGTAGACAAGCATGTACATAAGACTGTTAAATTGATTGTTTTATAATCAAATAACTTTTATAATACTCATTTTTACTGTTATAATATTTTATACATTTTAAAGAATATGACAAAAAAGTATTGTAGGTATTGAAGGGGGGTCTCTGGGAAGAGTTAGGGTACTAAAGGGAAACAAGAATGTGATTAAATTCTATTTACTTAAAATATGTTTTTAAATGTTAACAAATTCAGATTCGTTAAAATCATGTTTATTTTCTCATCATAATGCAATAAAACTTAAATCAATTAAAAAAGGAAAGCAGAACAGAATGCATTATTGTAACACTGTACCATTATATGAATTGAACAAGAAGGGAATAAGAAAGAAACCACAAAAATCTGTAACATAGCCTGATGCACTCCTTTACTACCAGCTCTTAGGAGGGAGAGGTGGGTGGATCTCTGAGTTTGAGGCCAGACTGATCTAAAGAACATGTTCCAGGACAGCCAGGGTTACAGTGTCTTGAAAAGGTAAAAGAATCTGTAACTTCAGTAGTACCCAGTGGCATCTTTAGAAAATGCATGAAGATGTGTCTAAAACAGCACACAGTGCTGTACTGGAAAACAACCAGACAAATAAACCCAAAGCAATATATTCTACTCTAATGAAGTTGACTGACTAATGGTACAACTCATCTCTCTATGTGTTATTGACCACGTGTATATCTTAATTGGAATAATGTATTTTCAAGTCCATTGCTGATTTTTCATTTGAGTTGCTTGTTTTTTTTGTTGTTGGCTTTATTATTATTATCATTATTATTATCATCATCATCATCATCATCATCATCATCATTATTATTACTTAATCTCTGTTTTTTACAGTTCAGTTTTTATCCCCCTCCAGGTCAACTCTCTGACTGTTCCTTATCCCATACCTCTTCCCCTATCTCAAAGAGGATGTCCCCACCCCATTCACCCTCACCCCAGAAGACCTCCCCACTTCCTGTGGCCTCAATGTATCTGAAGGGTTAAGTGTATCTTCTCTCGATGAGGCTAGACTAGGCAGTCCTCTGCTGTATATATGTCAGGGGCCTCATATCAGCAGGTGTATGCTGCTTGGTTGGTGGCTCAGTGTCTGAGAGATCTCAGGGATTCATGTTAGTTGAGACTGCTGGTCTTTCTTTGGGGTTGCCCTCCTCCTCAGCTTATTCCAGCTTTTCCCTAACTCCACCACAGAGGTCCCTGGCTTCTGTCCATTGGTTGGGTGTAAGTCTATGCATCTGACTCTTTCAGCTGCTTGTTGGACCTCTTGGAGGGCAGTACCTATGCTAGGCTCCTGTCTGTAAGTACATCATAGCATCAGTAATAGTGTCAGGCCTTGAAGCTTCCTCTTGAACTGGATACCAATTTGGGCCTGTCACAGGATCTCCTTTCCATCAGTCTCTTCCCCATTATTATCTCTGTAGTTCTTTTAGACATGGAAATACTGGATCAGAGTTTTTGACTGTGGGATGGCAACTTTATCCCTCCAATTGATGCCCTCTCTTCCTATTGGAGGTGGACTCTATAAGTTTCCTCTCCCCACTGTAGGGCATTTCATCTAAGGTTCTCCTCTTTGAGTCCTGAGAGTTTCTCACCTCCCATGTCTTTGATGTATTCTAAAGGGTCCTCCCTAGTTCCCAAAGTTGCCTGTTTCCATTCTTTCTCCTGTCCCTCAAGGCTTCAGTTCTGTTTTCCCCTCCTAATAATTGATCATGTTCCCCCTTTCCCCTCCCTGACTCATCTTCCACCCAAGTTCCTCCCTCATTTATTTTTTTTAAAGGAGATTTTTATTTTTGCCTATTATTATTTTTGAATATTCTGGTAAGTGGACCAGTCTTTCAATTCTGTATGTCTTTATTCCCATAGATGGTACACGCAGTCTTTGACCTAACAGAGGGAATTCTTCAGCTTTCATAAACTCTGCGAAAGATTTTGAGATTGGAAGATTATCATGGATTATGTATGTGAGCCAACCAACAGTCATAGCATAGATCTACATTAATGGAGGCAAGAGTGTCAGAGAGGTAGGAAATAAAAACATGGAAACACATCTGAAAGAATATGATTTGGTAATGCAGGAAGGACCCACAGGTGTCCTTTAGAAGCTTTCAAAGATTAAGACAGTTTCATCAACATGTGTATTTTCGCTCCTTAAAGACATCAATGACTAGAAATGCAGGGCTATAAATTCATATTGCTTGAAGCTATGAAGTTGCAATAACAGCAAGAGAAGAATATCCAATATATCTGAAGACAGAAAATCTATTTATGACTCTTCTTCACCTGCCTGCTTGCACTTACTTGCCAGCACATCTGTTGGAACCTACTCCTACAGAACACCAGCTGAAACAACTAGCCTCGTGGGACTGAGCAACGACTAGATTCTTGGACTTCCCATCCACAGCTGCTCACTGTTGGATCATCAGCTTGTAAGACCCCACAGTCTGAAGGCCTCTCAGCAGGTCTGCTTCAGTCAGGGACACAGGCCTCCTAGGAGACCTGCAGCAAACCAGGGACACAGGATGCAGGCTTCAGATAGAGACACCCAGGCCAGTTAACACCAGAGATAACCAGATGGCAAGAGACAAGCACAAAAACATGAAAAACAAAAGCCAATATACTCTGGCACCATGAGAACACAGTTCTTCCACCACAGCAAGCTCTGGATACTCTAAGACACCTGAAAACCAGGATGCTGACGTAAAATCCTATCTCATGAAGATAATACTGTCCTTTAAGGGGAAATATAAAGAACTTACTGAAAGAAATTTTGGAAAAAACAGGTAAACAGGTGGAAGCCCTTAAAGAATAAACACATAAATCCTTTAAAGAAATACAGGAAAACAGAATCAAAAAGGTGAAGGAATTGAACAAAACAGTCCAAGACGTAAAAGTGGAAGTAAAACCAATAAAGAAAACACAAGTGGAGGCAGCCTTGAAAATTGAAAACCTCAGAAAGAGGTCAGGAACCAGAGATACAAGCATCAACAACAGAATACAAGAGATAGAACAGAGAATGTCTGGCATAAAAGATACCTTTGAAGATACTGGTACAAATGTCAAAGAAAATTCAAAACATAAAAAAACTCCTAACCCAAACCATCCAGGAAATCCAGAACACAATGAAAACAAAAACAAGGACAAAGACAAAAACCAACCAAGCCTAACTGTAACAGGAATAGAAGAGAGTGAAGATTTCCAGCTCAAAGGACAGAAAGCGGGCTGGCGAGATGGCTCAGCGGGTAAGAGCATTGACTGCTCTTCCAAAGGTCCTGAGTTCGGATCCCAGCAACCACATGGTGGTTCACAACCACCCATAATGAGATCAGACGCGCCCTCTTCTGGTGCGTCTGAAGACAGCTGCAGTAAATTATGCTGGAGCGAGAGGACCGGAGCAAGCAGAGGTGCTGAGATCAACAGCAGTCACACACATGATAGCTCGGGGCCATCTGTAGAGCTACAGTGTACTTATACACATAAAATAAATAAAAATAAATCTTAAAAAAAAAAAAAGGACAGAAAGCGTCTTCAAAAAAAAAATCATAGAAGAAAACTTCCCCAAACTAAAGCAAGAGATGGCCATAAATGTAGAAGCCCATAGAACACCAAATAGATTGGACAAGAAAAGAAAATCCTCTCGTTACATAATAATTAAAACACTAAAATACATAAAACAAAGAAAGATTATTAAAAACTGTAAGAGAAAAAGGCCAAGTAACATATGAAGGCAGACCTATGAGACTTACATCAGACTTCTCTACAGAGACTATAAAAGGTAGAAGAGCCTTGGCAGAGGTAGTGCAGACCTAAGAGAACAAAAATGTCAACCTCAGCTACTATATATTGCAAAACTCTCAATCATCATAGATGAAGAAACCAAAATATTCCGTGACAAAACCAAACTTAAACAGTATCTATCTACCAATCCAGCCATACAGAGGATTTTAGAAAGAAAACTCCAACACAAGGAGGGTACCTTCACCCTTGGTACCTTCACCAAGAGAAAAGAAGATATTAATCATCTCAGAGGAAAATCAAAAGGAGAGAATCATATGCACATAATGCCACCTACAACAATAAACATAACAGAAACTAACATTCTTAGTATTTCTCAATATCAACAGACCCAATTCTCCAATAAAAAGACATAATCTAACAGACTGGATATGCAAACAGTACCTAACATTTTGTTGCATACAATACACACCCCAAAGACAAAGAGAGACACTACCTCAGAGTTAAAGACTGGAAAAAAGTCTTCCAAGCAAAAGGTCCCAAGAAACAAGCAGGAGTTGCCATCCTAATATCCAATAAAATAGACTTTCAACCAAAAGTTATCAAGTGAGATGGGGAAAGGCACTTCATATTCATCAAAGGAAATATCAACCAAGAGAAAAGTCTCACTTCTGAACATATATGCCCCAAATGAAAGGGCACCCACATTCATAAAAGAAAATTTAATAAAGCTGGAAACACACATTGAACACCACACAATAATAGTGGGAGACCTCAACACTCCATCATCACCAATGGATGGGTCAAGGAAACAGAAAATAAATTGAGACACAGTGAAACTAATAGAGGTTATGAACCAATTGGATTTAACAGATATATACAGAACATTTTACCCTAAAACAAAAGAATATACCTTATTTTCAGCACTTCATGCAACCTTTTCTGAAATTGACCATATAATTGGTCACAAAACAGCCTCAACAGATAAAAGAAGATTGAAATAATTCCATGCATCCTCTGGGATTACCATGAACTAAAGCTAGTTTCAATAACAACACAAACAGCAGAAAGTCCACATACCATGGTAACTGAACAACTCTCTACTCAATGATAACTTAGTTGGGAAGAAATAAATAAAGAAATTAACGGCTTTTGAGAATTTAATGAAAATGAAGATACTCAAATTTATGGGATACAATGAAAACAGTGCTAAGAGGAAACTTCATAGCATTAAATGCTGGTAAAGAAATTGGAGAGATTCTTACACTACCAACCTAACAGCACACATGAAAGCCCCAGAACAAAAAGAAGCAAACACACCCAAGAACAGCAGAAGGCAGGAAATTGTCAAAGTCAGAGCCAAAATGAACTGAATAGAAACAAAGAGAATGATAAAAAGGATCAAAGAAACCAAAAACTGTTTCCTTGAGAAAATCAACATCATAGGTAAACCCCTAGCTGAACTAACTAAAGAGTCCAGAGACAGCATCCAAGTTAACAAAATCAGAAAGGGGAGACATAATAACAGGAAATGAGGAAATTCAAAAAATTCATCAGATCCTACCACAAAAGCCTGTACTCAACAAAACTGGAAAATCTAGATGAAATGGATGGTTTTCTAGACAGATGCCAGGTACCAACGTTAAATCTGGAGCAGGGACACTATCTAACTCATACCACCTAAGGAAATAGAAAAATTCTTTTAAAAAAACCTCCCAACCATAGAAAGCCCGAGGCCAGACAGCTTTAGGGCAGAACTCTGTCAGACCTTCAAAGAAGAGAGAACACCAACACTCCTCAAACTATTCCATGAGATAGAAACAGAAGGAACACTACTTAATTCATTTAAGAGGCTATAATTACTATGATACCTAAACCACACAGAGACCCAACAAAGAAAGAGAACTTTAGACCAGTTTTGCTTATGAATATCGATGCAAAATTAATCAATAAAATTCTAGCAAACTGAATACATCAAAATGATCTTTCATCATGATCAAGTAGCCTTCAGTCCAGGGATGCAAGATTTGTTCAATATATGAAAGTACATGACCATAATCAACTATATAAACAAACTAAATGAAAAATCACGGACAGAGCTGGATCAGCAACCACCTCTGCCCCCTGCCTGCTATCGGAGAGCTTCCATCCAGGACAGACTTCAGCCCAAGGACTCAGGGGAGAGCTTCCCTCCAAGGCGGACTTCAGCCCAAGGACTCAGGCCAGACCAGCTGGGAGGCAAAGACCTCAGGAGTGGAAGGGGAGTTGCAGGGCAGCAAGGAAAGGTCAAGCTCTAAGACACCAAGAACTTTTAACACCAGAGATCAAGAGATGGCAAAAGGCAAACGCAAGAATCCTACCAACAGAAACCAAGACTGCTTGGCTTCACCAGAACCTAGTACTCCCACCTCAGCAAGCCCTGGATATCCCAAAACACCAGAAAAGCAAGATTTGGATCTAAAGACACATCTCACAATGCTGATAGAGGAACTTAAGAAGGACATGAATAACTCCCTTAAAGAAATACAGGAGAAAACAGATAAAGAGGTACAAGCCCTTAAAGAGGAAACAAAAAATCCCATAAAGAACTACAGGAGATCACAAGTAAACAAATAGAAGCCCTTAAAGAGCAAACCCAAAAATCCCTTAAGGAATTGCAGGAAAACACAAACAAACAGGTGAAGGAACTGAATAAAACCATTCAGGACCTAAAAATGGAAGTAGAAACAATAAAGAAATCACAAAAGGAGACAACCCTGGAGTTAGAAATCTTAGGAAAAAAGTCAGGAAACATAGATGCAAGCATCACCAACAGAATACAAGAGATAGAAGAGAGAATCTCAGGGGCAGAAGATAACATGGACATCATTGACAGAACAATCAAAGAAAATGCAAAATGCAAAAAGACCCTAA